>PVKA01018720.1:0-43311 GCA_004027165.1 Ctenomys sociabilis
TTTTTGTTGTTTTTTATAACCACACAAATTACTAAAATGCATGTACTGAAACAACAAACAAAGAAATTTATAAGAATTTTCAAAAAATCATGCTATTAAAATCCAAAGTTTCCAATTAAAGCATTCTTTATTAAGTATTTCAGGCTCTCAAAGCAAATTTGTGCAATGATTAAACAAAAATTCTGGTTGAATAGTGACATTCAATCAGAGAAATGCACTCCCAAGAGAGAAGAAAGAAAGGGACAGGAGTATTTTCTTTAGTGACCACTTTGTGGCACCTGTACCAATTTATACATGGCATTGATCATTAGCCCAAGTGAGACCACTTAAATTCACTGACTTTCTTATCGTATTTTATTCTATCGTGGTCAGTCTAGGAGCAAAAGAACACTTTATAAATTTTTTCACTTATCACAAAATGAATCTAAATTTTATTCCCACCCCCTCCACTAAAAATTCACAGTTTAGTGAATATAATGTTTTTCTTAGTACGTTATTTTTCCCCTACTTGACATAAACAAATTGCCTTACATACTCGACATAGCTGTGATGTCATGTAGACAATTCTGGCCACAGGTTGCTAGATTGACAGTTGTTTCCTCTGTTACACTGCTCTCTGTGGGATCAGAGACTGCTTAGTGGTACTTTCTGAACATGAGAATCCCTGGCATATACAAACTATTGAGTAAATCATGAAAAGTCATGAAACAATAAACAACCTATTAAAATAGCAAACAATTACCACTGGACCACAATAGACAAAAATAAAATAGTTGATTTAAAATATCTAGATGTGATGAAAATCAGTTGCAAATTATAATTTAATTATCAAAATATTTCATGAAATTTTCTTCTTCAGTATTTTAATTCACAATGCATTGTGTACAGAAACACTGCATGCATATCAGTTTCTCCTATATGGTCTTATAATTGGTCTTATAATAATTGGTACATCTCTCATGTGAATAGAAAATATTGTGTATTATAATCTTCTAAAGCACACTCTTGGGGCTGGAGAGATAGCTCCATGGACTGAAGTGCCTGCTTAGGCAAGTGTAGGAACTATGGTTCGATCCCCTGCACCACATGCCCTGTTGGCCTTGCCATCAGCGTGGGTTGAGCCGCCCACAAGTAGTCCGAGTGTGTAAGTGCACACCTATTATCTCAGGGCTCAGGAGGCTGAAAGGAAGAGGATCACCATGAGGCCAAGCTGCGTAGTGAGACCCTATAATAACCAAATGCATTAAAAAACTATATTATTTATAATTTTTCCTAACATTCTCTTTTTGTCGTACACACATGTATGTGTGGAATACAGTGTAATTTTCTACTCTGTTTTCTCATACTTGTCTCTAATTGCATGTATTTAGTTCATATCATAACATTTTGGAGGGAGATGGCTCAGTGGAATAAGCGCTTCCCTGGCAAGTGCAAGGGCCTGAGTTCAATCCCCAGTTCCAAAAAAAAAAAAATTTGGAAATTATAAAATTAAGAGTTTGAAGCATTATTATTTTCTCTCAGAATTCACATATGCCAACTTTTATGAAGGAATAATTCTTTCCAGCATCATATTCATTATAATTTTAAAATATTAAGAGCTCCTATTGACTTCGACCTTTGAAAGTTAAGCATTGACAATTTAATAGTTATCTTAAATCTTGTACAAATAACTCACACATTTCACACATTGTGACAAGAGAAGTTCATGCCCTTATTCTCAAAGAAAAAACAAAAGAAGAAAGAAAAGAAAAAATAAAGGAAAAGGAAAAAGATAACAGGGAACCACTATTTGCACCTGATTATGGGTGGCTTCAGCTTAGGCATTGTTACATAATTTTTATTTGTTTATTTATTTTTATGTATTTAGCACAGCGGCACAGCTTGTGGTGCCGGGGATCGAACTACAGTCCCTGTACTTGCCTAAGTGGGTGTTTAGTCCACTGAGCTAACTTACCAGCCCTGTCACATTAAATCTTGATTGAAATATGATTGGCTTCAGTTGTAAGGCAGCAAGTATAAATAGACATTGTAACTCACTTCTTAGGCCACTTAAGTGGATGAAAAATGAGATGAATATCATTTTTGTTTACTTAAATACAATTGGATACTTCCGCTATGCCAATCTGTGTGCTGTGCAGAGTGGTTGAATGTCATTAAGTGTATCATCTGGCCCTCAAAACACATAATCATTAAGTGAGCAAAAGATTAAGTGGTAAATGAAAGCAGGAAACAATAAATGATACAGATGAAAAAAACATATATTATTAAATATTGGCCATCAATACAGGATAGGAATTTTTCCTCAAAAAATATTGTAATTCCTACTGTAAAGCATTTTCACATATAAGGTAGACATTTATGCTACCAACATTCCTTCTTAATTTACTTTCTAAAAAAGTTATCCTTAAATACGTGAGCTCTTTTTTAATATTTCTGCCCAAGTATATATTTTCTGCTTCCTGCCCAAATCAATATTTTTCAGAAGAGGATGTTTAAAGTCCTTCTCCTGGCAAAAGGAAATATTTTATTGAAGTCCTACTTTTCCCATTAAGACAGTAGGAGCTAGTGTACACACAACCTGGAAAAAAGAGAACAAAAACAAAAACTAAAGCCTCTGCAATTTTTCAGATACCTTTAGTTAATAACATATTTTAATAGCTATTGAATTCATATACTATTTTAAAAGATATCTCACAGAATACAAAATGGTAGATTATTAATATTACTATTATTTTTTATTTAATGGAACTGGGATTGAACTCAGGTTCTTGCACTTGCCAGGCAAGCGCTTATTCTGCTGAGCCATCTCCCTGGCCCTAATTTTTCTCAATATGATACTGTATTTTCTGATCAAGAGGCAGTTCTTTTGAGATATGCTATCATCTGTACATCTACTTGTAGAACCTCTTTACCTACTTTTGGGCATGTCATTATTTTTCCCATATGTACATATGTAATCAGGGCCAGTCTTCTCATCCTGTGTGACATTCTTTCAGCACCTTACACTTTTGCCTCCATAGGATCTGCCTGACAGTTCCATGAATTCCATGAGCCATGGAAGGACACTAGGGACTGAGGGCTGGTGCATCTGGGTACCAGGATGTCTGCTTCTGTCATGTGGCCACCCAATCAGTTACTGTTAATTCTACTATGTACTAGCTATCCTCTTTAGTTCTGGTACTGGAAATATCTAGTGATTAAGAGAAACACAGTAAATAACTTAGATCATTTCAGTTGACATTAGGCTATAATTAAAAAGATATAAGGCATGGTTAAGTATCTTTGAAGTTTGGTAGCTATTAACAATCAATTGGAGTTGGCTATCCTGGCAGATAATTCTTCAGCTGGAATATGGTAAAAGAAAGGAACACAGCCTACAAAACTTGGATAATGCAAAGCAAGAGGTGAAAGAATTATACAAAGGAAAAGGAAGGCACACCTGGAGATTTCACAACATGGAAACTTACCCATGTGCTTAAGCAAAGAACACCACAGTGAGAACTCAGGCATGAAGTCCATTACAATACATTACTTAATCTCTGAAAGCACCTGAAACATAGTACCATCCCATTTTTATTATTTTGTAAACTTGACATAGGAAAGGTAGTGTCCATTCTGCCAATTAAGTGTTAAACATCCACCTGGGCTGATCTGCTCCTGATCTCAAGCAGGAAGAACAGAATCAGTAAAGCTGTATTGGTGTTACCACTTCTAATCAACACAAAATCCAGTTGCTTAAACAGTACTGAGCCTGGGGCAGAAAGAATAGCAACCTGCCTTGAAAACCAGGTCTTCTATAGGAGGAGTATAATAGTTTGGCTCTGTCTAATAAAACATTTTACAATATCTGATGGAACTTTCTTAAATAGGAGATTAAGTTTTATGCAATGATACTGTTATGGATTAACTCCTTACTGAGGACTGTTTTCCACAGATTCCAAATGTATACAGACTTACTAGTGATGGACTGAAGGGGTTGAAAACCAACCAAGTACAGGCCTTAAGGTGATATATAAAGTTTGAAACAATTTTATACAGCTACAAAACATCCATTTGTTGTCACTTTTCCACAAGAAGATAGTTCTGTATTTCCCCATTTTCCTCTCCTTCCACCTAGTTTGCTAGTAGAACAAAGTGCTTTGACTAGAAAATACACACAATGAACTCCAAATGGAGCATGAGGTTTATTCTTTATAGACACTCACTGCACGTGACCCTAACACCTTGTAAGATGGCAAATGGATCTATGGAAGATTTAATCATAGTATCCGAGGCTCTGAGAGTTTTATACTGGCAGTACCATGTGTGGTGTGTATTTAGCTAATACTTACAGCTTTGTGCTAGGTGAAAATTCTGTGTTTTGTGCATGTTTTCATTAGACCTCTTTTATCAAAAATTTCCACAAAAAGCATCAAGTTACTAATTAAACCATTTAAATGTTGAACTACTATTTATTTCTAAAGGAATGAAATAGAAGAAAAAATAATGAGTATGTCATATTATATGGAGGACCTCTTGATGTAATGAAAGAAGAATATTAGGCATATTCCCATGCCTGGGTCACTCCAAAGTAAAGGAGGAGAGATTTATATCAGCTTACAGTTTCAGAAGGCTCAAACCATTCTTGGTTGGCTCTAAGTCAGAAATAACATAATAGGGTTTTGATGGAGGAATGAGGCTCCATCCATGGCAACCAGGAAGGAGAAAGAGCAAAAGAGAAAGGGAGGAAGGGAGATGGGGAACCAACCTCCAAAATCATGACCTAAATGCCTCCCCCATCTGAGCCTGAAGTTCTAGTAGCACACTCATCTATACAGCTATCAGTTTAACAACATGCTGATGAATACAACACTCCCATGATCCAGTCTCCTGAAAAGCTCTATCTCTGAACTAATCTCAGCTTTAGAGGATCTTTCTTTTAATAAAATCTAAACCATGTCATTCTCCCTGTGGCTTCCAGAAAAGTCATGTTTTTCTATTTATGCAAAATATATTAGTACATTTCTTAGAAGCAATAGAGTCTTAAGAGTTCCAGGATTACTGAAAAGTCCTAGCCCAAGTCTCTTCTGGACTGTCAGACAAACTCTTAACTCTGGATCCCTATCAAAATAAAAAAGTCTAATATTTCAATACACAATATTAGAAGGCAATCACTTTATACAATATTAGAGGGCAAGGAGACAGAAAGGAAGAAAAATAAAACAAGACCAAAATGTGGAATGTCAAAGTACCTCTAACTCTATGTCTACCACAAGGGGCAGGTGTGTTCACTGGGATATTTCGAGGTTGCTCAGCTTCCATCATCTCAGCCCATACGCCTCTTCCTTGCAAGCTGTTCCTGCTCACTGCCTGCAGTTCTCCTTTGCAGATCTTTCCTATTCCTATTATCTCTCACTTCCCGAGTTCTACAGTGCATGGTGTCTCCATTCCCACAGGTTCATGTGTTGCCCACTAGAGGATTCTTGCCTCACCTTCCAGCCTTCCTTCAAAATATCAGTAGCAGTTGGGCAATCTTCACATTTCCACAATCAGATTAGTCTGCCACCATTAAATTCCACATAGAATTCTTAGGGTGTAGGTAAAAATATAGAAACGTTCTTTGATAGAATAAAACACCTATTCCACTTTGAAGCACAGCTATTATTTTCCTCTGAAATGTCCTGCACCTGGCCTTCACTGACCACATTCCTAGCATTTTGACTTTTTTGACTCTGCCCAAACTCACCACCAGGCCCTACTTACAGCACTCTTCCTTACCTTCCATCCCTAAGCCTTTTCCAACTCTTGTAAAGGTTTCTACACCATGTAGTCAAGCATAGCTGCAACAAGGACCTCACTTCTCCATTATCAGTTTTCTGTGTACCTCGTTTTGTCATTGTGTGGAGGAGAAATTTCTTTTTGCTCAAATTTGGAAAGGTTTCAGTCAATGTTCGGCTGCCTCCTGGCAGAAAAAACATTGTGGCAGAAGTGTATGGAGGAGGACAGTCGCTCCACCAATGGCATCCAAGAGTCAGGGAGCAAAAGTCAGAAACGGACACTTCCTAAAAGGGTGCTCCCTCCTCCTCCGCACAGGCACCACATCCTAATGGCACATCCTGCTATGAAGTGATCAGTAGATCAACCTACTAATGAGAATAGTCGCCCCCAGGGGTTCCTTGCCTCACCTTTAGCCTTCCTTCAAATGAGAGTAGCATATTCTTTTTTCATTTACTTCCTTTCCTTTCTACCTCCCCTTCCTATTTCCATTCACCATTTGTGCATTTTTCCTATTTTACAATATCTGTTGAACATTTTGGCCCTTGTTTACACTTTAATTTTCTCACAATGAAAGAATACAGTTTTTACATGTGTCCAATTGATTTCACTTAATATTATGTTCTCAATATGGATCCATTTACCTAGAAATGTCTCAAGATTATCCTTCTTTATGGCAGAGTAGTACTTCGCTGTATAAAAACATCCACATCTTCTTTGTCTATTCACTAGGTGATGGGTATTTTTAGTTGTTTCCATGATTATGTTATTACAGACTGTGCCACCATAAACATGGGTGTGAATATTCCGCTGTGGCCTGATGCTTTCAATTTTTTCAGGAAGATACCAAGAAGTGAAATAGCTGAGTCAAATGGAACCTCCAGTACTACTATTTTGAGTAATCTCCACACTGATTTCCATATTGGTTATATAAGTCTATACTCCCACTAAGAGTAGAGAAGACTTCCCTTTTCCAAACAGCCTTGCAAGCATGTGCAATTGGTGGATTTTTTGAAAATATCCATTCTTTTTGGGGTGAGATGTAATTCGGTGTTGTTTAATGTTTGCATTTTACAAGTGACCAACAGTGCTCAGCATTTTATCATATATTTATTTGTCATTTATATTTCTTCAGTTGAGATATGTCTATTCATTTCACAAGCCCAGTTTTGGCTTGGATCTTTAAATTGGGAGGGGTCTGACTTATTTGAGGGTTTTTTTTTTTGTTTTTTTTTTTTGGTACTCTAGTTTGCAGTCCTTTGTCTGAGGAACAGATAGCAATTCTTTTTCCCCAAACTGTGATTTATCTGATGGTTTCTCCTGACGTTAAAAAACTTTTTAATGAGACAAAATCACCTTCTCTGTGATATTTGCTATGTGATCTGGGTTTTATTCACAGTCTTTGCCTGCACCTATGTCTTTAAGAATTCTACCTATTCTACCCTCCAGAAGATTTAATGCTTCTATTTTACTATTTAGCACTTTGATCTATTTTTTAGTTTTAGTTCATTGGGTGGTGGAACATACAGAGCTAGGTGGTATGGTCAGTTACCATGGCGACAATAACAGTCTAGTGGCATTGCTGAATGCTTATCATCTTGTTCTTTTTGAATCTGTGGATCATTTCTAATTTCTTGTCTATTAACTTATATTCCCTTAACATTACATTAATTTACTATATCAATTATTAATTAATTATTATATTATTAGTTACTTGTTATATTATATTAATTATATTAATTTATATTCTCTTTAAAATAAAAAAAAATTCTGTGAAAAGCCTGTTTTTCAGTCCATTTATTAAAGAGGCTGTCTTTCTGCCAGTGGATATGTTTGACATCTTTGCCAGAGCTAAGGTGGATAAGTTTTTCAGGAGTTGATTCTTTACTTTCGAATGTGTAATGTTGATCCTGGGGTTGGTGTATCATCTGTAAATAAAGAAAATCCCATAAGCATTCATTAATTAACCCAATAAATCTGTTTACAGCAAGTATCTCCATAGTAGAAATTGTTTCAGATATCAAATTCTGTCTCCAGTATGTTCAGATATTTCAAAATTTTACCTTGATTTTTAACTTCAAGTTAAATTTATGCTAAACTTTGCACCAGGTCACTAAATCACATTGACCTCAACTTCTTCTTTTCCCTTTTGTGGAGAGTTAAAAGTAGAGAGAATTAGTTCTCTACTCTTTTGAAAGCATCTGTCCACTTCATTCTAAAATTCATTCAGTAACTGGTAGGAATTTTTATATGAATTTGTTTCAGACCATTTTTGTGGACAATCTAACATTTAATGAAAGCATTTCTTATAAGATAGCAATTTTATTGTTATGATAGGCAGCTAAATTAGAGGAAATAAATATATCATCAGAGGGAGACTGGACTCTGAAGGATGTAAGCAGAGTTATGGCTGGAAAAGCATCTGAAATGGTCAGGACAAAAATAAAGATGCATTGTTCACACTGCGTGCCTGAGGGGTGTACAATTGCTTGGGATTATATTGTAATTAGCACCACCTCGGCCATTAAGTCCACATAGATATCAGTCCCCCAGATGAGTGGATGGCCAAAGCATCTGGACCCATCCCTTCCCACAAATGCCTTGGTTCTAATGTGTACCCCCACTATATGATGTATTTTCTCACTGGATCAATACTAGCTAAGTTGTCATACTACAGTCCTATAGAGTAATGAAGTTTGATCCTCTTGTGCCCATTTTGTGGCTTTGCTGCATGAATTACCTCTGAGAAAGGCCTCAGGGACACATCATTTAGGAACCCTCCTCAAAATCCAAGAGCTCTTCTATTTTCTTTATTTCCAAAGAAACTCTCCTAACTTCTTTCTTGGTTCATGACTTCATTCTTCAATGTTGTAGGATCATGACCCATTTGACCTGGAAGATATTGACAATTACATTTCACTACATAATACTGACATGATCCAAGCAGACCTATTCCATTGATAAACTTCCATTTTTTCCAGTTTTATATGTCAGCAGTTCACCATTTCCTCACAGTACTTCTAGGTGGATGTGAACATCAAAGGAAGTAGGGAGCTCTTCAGTGTTCCTCAACATTGCATCATGTGTGGGTCCAGAAGCCCAAGGGGCCAGAACATATATGACATCCTGAGGTATGCCTACCGTGTTAAATTACAGAATACTGTGGAGGTTTTGATTGTGCAACAGAAAAACAAGAGTACTTTGATCTCTGTCATTTTGGTTAACATGCGTTAAATTGTTTGCTGAAAAGAACTATTGTTCACTGCACAAAGAGTATTCTAAGGAAATTATAACATATTTCTCTATCTTATTCAGAAATCAAGTTCTTATAAAACAAGTTTACAATATATACAAGAATTATTCAACAGAGATTTGTGAATGCATCTTTGAGCATAATTCTCAATTTTCTTTGTTCCTTCAGCTCTTCCTCATTAGTGAGTTTATAATATTTTGAATCTAATTTTCAATTATATTTCCAGTTAAACTGAGTTATAATCATTTAAAGTTTGTTTTATCTATAATTGATAAGTAATATGCATGCTTACAGCACAGAGTGCAATGTATCAATATATGTTAGCATTGCATAAAGGAATAATAACATATTCATCACTTAGAACATTTATTTTATCTTTGCTGTGATAATATTAAAAATTCTCTATCTTAATTATCAATTCCCCAGACTTGTTTTTCAGATTTAGTTCTAAGTATAAATGAGCTTGACAATCCCTGGTCCGTAATCGCTGCTCCCAAAACACAATAGTTTCTCGTGTTCTCTGTAGATTGTCTTTTTTCTGAATGACTACTCCTGAAATATCCTTGTTGAAATATTCTTCCCCTGACAAATGAAAATCTTTAATCTCTCTTGCTTCCTTACTTCCCTATTGTTTTAAAAATTCATTCAATTTTTCTGCCCCATAAAATTTCCTCAACTACGGTCTTACTGACCACAGGCTTCTCAAATGGGTCATCTATCCTCCCTATTTAGCTATTTCACTTCTTAACTCATTTCATTTACAATTTATTTTACATTTCTTATATCAACGCAATATTTCAAGAAAGTATCAGATCTTTCACTACAATTTTCGTTTTTATAAAATTCCCAGAGCCTTCTCAAAATTGATTTAAAGATTAAATATTTAGACCCTGAAAGTTCTTGCAAATAAAAATGTTCACTTTAATGACTTCTGACTTAGCTATTTATCTATTTTATTTAAAGTATAGACCTTGATCCTTTTCAAAACTTACAATTAAGTTGACTATTAGTATCTGTATGTTTTACATCCATAGTGTTATGGTGTGTACTACATGTCGTCCCAAAGCTTCATGCAGTCACTGGGGTCGTAGGCATTCAGACGTGGCTGAATCTAGAGTTTCTGACTGATTAAAGCTCCAAGGTTGGGCCCTGAATTTAATATAAGGGACAAAAAGAAGCTTACCGCCCACACTGTCATTCCTGTCTCTGCCACCATGAACTGTTGCCTTCTGCCATGTTTCACCCTACCTTGGAGCCAGCAAATTATGTACTGAAATGTTTATAAACTCTGAGCAAATTAAACCTTTGCCCTGTAACTTGAGAGCTGGGTATTTTGTCTCTGTAATGGGAAGAGTAACTACAACACTTAGAATCAATCAAAATTTCATAAAAAAATTCAAACTTATGTTAGTATTAAACATGTACAGACAGTTTTATTGTTATTACTTAAGTGCTACAGTAGCACTTATGAATACCTATATTCATAGCACATTTTAATATTAAGTATTATACATAATCTAGAGACAATCTAGAGATAACAAAATATGTGTAAAGATATGTGTACCTTATATACAATCACCATCCCTTTTTTTACATAGTGTTTCATCCTCATTTTCTAGTGTGTTTAAGAAGGCCATGAAACAAATTTCCTCTGCCTGAGTTATGACTGTCTACCATCTTTCTATGTATAAATGTATACTTATTTATACAAATACCTTTATATATATATATATATATATATATATATATATATATATATATATATAATGGTCAATTCTCAAATTCATTTCTGTCTATAAATCATTGCTGAATAATATTATAGTTTAGTCTCTGCACAAATTTAGTTGCAATAAATGAAACAGAGTTTTCTTTTTGAATTCATGTTTTCCTGAGTTTTCTTATAAATTTTCTGATGCTGTCTTCAACATATTATTCTTCTATTTCTCATTTTAGAAGTACTCAACTGAATATATTCTGAGGCACTTTGAAAACTGGCTACAGCATCATTTCTTGTTTCATAACTATTCTTCCTGTATCCCAAAACTGCAGCTACACTGAAATTCCTGTCTAAGTATATTGTTTTCTTGTCTCTGTAACCAAAATGACAGCATATAATGGGAGAAAGAAAAGGAAAAAAGAAGTTCTAAGACTTGAAAAACTGGTTTATAGTTTTACTAAAAATGTAAAAATTGAAATACACATTTATACTGTTACTTTCCTGTATGTGTGTATGTGTGGGTTGTAGGCAACAGTAATCTTAAGTATTGAGAGAGCTGCAGAAATCATATTCATTTTCTATTTTTTATGAAATATATGTTGATAGTAAAGAGATACTTTTCTGGATAATCAATATAACCTTGAATTTAGATGCTTTGTGACAGATAAGTATATGCTTATCTAATAAGGAAAATTCTATAGCAACATAATCTTTTACTGTTTGCATAGGATAATTTTTTAAATATGAAGCCAAATAATTTCATTTGCTATCTTCTTCAACAAGCCAGCGATATCAGCAGGATTAGAGGAAGCAAAAAGTCAGGTTCTAATTTGGAATTAGTTATAAATTCACCTCTATTAGCCTTACATGCCTGTTTTTATTTTTCCACTATCTGATCCAGTAAATATTATTTACTGTTATAATTTAATGCAAATGATCTGTCAAGGATTTGTTGTGTAGGGATAAGTGACGGGCTACAGGAAGACAAGCACCATACATATGCACGATACTGGTGGCACCACAATTCATCCAGAGCTGGCACTGTCAAGAAGAACAGAAAAGCAGAGGATGGAAATAAAATTTCTGTATAAATTATCTTTCCTTAGAAGAATCAGAAAATATGTTTGTCTTTTAGTTAACATTTTTAAATGATTGTCAATCCCTGGAGCATTTATCAAAAAAAAAAAGACATCATGATTTTCTGTTTTAAATGTGAGAGCCAGTGTGGTAGCTGGCACACAGCTGTAATCCTAGAACTCAGGAGATTCAGGAGAATCCTGCAAGTCTGAAGATCAGCCCATTCCCAACTCTAGGTTAATATCCTCACATCGCTCTCCCACTTCAACTTTGTCTATGATGAATTATCAAATTTACTATTTAAAATTTTTAAGTCAATGTACTAAAATCGACTTCTTAATTTCTCCCTGGTTATTCCATAAGAAGACTTTTCCATATCACCTATTTTCTCTCGATTTTTCTTACGTATTACATAGGTCCTTCAGGAAATCTTATCTATATTAACAATAGATATATCTGTAATTTAAACATTTTTTACTAGTTGCAAGTGTTTTAGATTGTATTGTCCCCTGCCCTTCCCATCTAGATTACCTTAAGTACTACTGCTGATAATTATCCCTCTGTCTGTGACTTTTCACTGTAGTCTACATACATAGAAGTAGGTAAAACCTTAAAATAAATGCCACATATTTCTTTTCAACTTCACAACTTCTATCAGTACCACCAATCAATGCAAAGCCAAAGTCAAATACACTAATATTCAATAATAACTTATATGTCCAGAAAAAAAATCATAATGCACATGTGGACATGCACACATATAGCAGTGAGTACAGTTGATCCTCCTCACCGAGCTGTAGCTACATTGATTTTTTTTAATTTTTTATTGATTTTTATGAGAAAAAGATAAAATAGCAATGAAACAGCTTCAAAACAGGTTAGTAGGACAGTTACAATGTGTAGTATGTTGCATATTGTTGTCTTTGTAGTAGTTATTCAGAGGACAAGATTCAGATGTGATATCTTTTCTAAACAATATTACTACAAACTTTTCTCCAAATGCGCCTGATCTAACAGCAATGGAACCCCCATTTCTGACAAGACAAAACAAAAAAGGAGGATAAATAAGACTTGTTGTGACAACATTATATTATATATTATAGTTAATCTACTGAGCTCCGGCTCAGGATTTCCCTCTAGCTAGTACACTCTGATGTGTGGTGAGCTCCCTCTTACACTACATAATGGATTCCCTACAAGCTATCATTCAAGCTTTCACTCAGATGGGCCCCTTCTTAACGATGCACTTTTTTTAATGTGGAACTGAGGATTGAACTCAGGCCCTTGTGCTTGCCAAGGAAGCGCTTGTGCTACTGAACCATCTTCCCAGCCTTTATGATACATCTTTGAAATTTTTGACAATCATTCAAGAAACAGCTAATTTATGTTTCTAAAATTTTTATAAAGCAGGAAAATGCAGTGCAAAATAAGTAATAATACTTCTATAATTATATTTCTAAAATAGAAAATTAAAAATTCATTAAAATAACAATTTAAGTACACTTCATACATGAGGATATATTTTAGCATAATCCAAAATGATATTTTGTTATGTATTCTAACTGCAGGTTTTTAAGTTAACATTTGTGGGCTGGGGAGATGGCTCAGTAGGATAAATGCTTCCCTGCAAGCATATGGTGCTGAGTTCAATCCCCAGTTCCACAAAAAAAAAAAAAAGTTAACATTTGCTTTTGATCTAGGAATATTAGTTTAAGGTAAGAATAGCTATTAATGCATTTCTCATGGTAATAATTGACAGAGAGTAAATATATGCAATACAGATAATATAGCATTTGTTGGTGTACAGATTTAATTAGGAAAGAGACAAAAAACCACTTGTTGTGTGATTATTCATTCAAAAATTAAACTTAAATGGGTATAAATG
This sequence comes from Ctenomys sociabilis, assembly GCA_004027165.1. Lineage (NCBI taxonomy): Eukaryota > Metazoa > Chordata > Mammalia > Rodentia > Ctenomyidae > Ctenomys > Ctenomys sociabilis. The sequence goes on from PVKA01018720.1 coordinate 13,687, forward strand.
AGATCAGACCCATTCAGGGAAGTTTGAAGATAATGATGTGCAATACAACAATTGTTGAATACCTATCATCTTGTGAGGTTTTTGAAATAATTATAAATTATACTGTCTTATCTATATTTTTTTATTCTCTTTAAAATATAAATACATGCATACATACATAGTCAATATGTAGATCAGTGACATAATGCTTAACTAGCGTGCACCAGGCCAGTATTCCATATCTGGCAGCAAATAAACAAATAAATAAATGAACAGCAAGGTGTGTTACCTAACAGACCTGAATATATGCTGCAAGGTGAAGATGACAGGAAAGATGCATTACTGTAAAAGTTAACACATAGATCAAGGTGGTAACATAAAGAAATAAAATCCTAATATGTTTAACAAAAGATTCACATAAAACTGTTCTACAAATACAGTGAGTGTTTAAATTGAAATAAAATTTTGGGGCTGTGGAGATAGCTCAGTAGCATAAGCAAGTGCAAGGTCCTGAGTTCAATCCCTGGTACCGCAAAAAAAAAAAACAATAAAAAAAAGTTAAATGAAAAGAAAAAAAATTATAGTAAAAGACTCATTGGCATTATTCTTTCTCAAAAATATGTCTTCTTGCTTTGAATACACAGTATTTAACACATTATTATTACTTTCTGCAACTTCTGCAACTCATCTTTAAGAGTGTCTTTATGAGGTAAAATCCTGTGTGTGACTACCTGAGGCTTTGGTGGAACATCTAGATACAACAGAATCTATACAGTAATGGTTTTTATTCAATTGTATAGTAATTTTTATGATTTCTTGTACAATATAGTAGACATTTTTCTACAAAATAATGAGAAATGAGGTTTAATGGTTGCTATTGTAAACAGAGGCTTTTGTATAATGTAAAATCTCTTATTAGCATATGAAAGAAAGAATTTTTTCTATTCAATGTTGCATGTTAAAATTACTATATAAAGAAAGGCTGGTAAAATAGCCTAGCAGACTAAGTTCCTGCTTAGGCAAGTACAAGGACCAACGTTTAGTCTCCAGCACCATATGCCATGCCAGCCCCGACCTGGGAGTGCTGAGCCAGCCACCGAGACCAGGCAAAGTGGCTCACACCTGTAGTCCCAGAGCTGGGGAGGCTGGAAACAGGAAAATCCTGAGTCCGAACTACTTAGTGAAACCCTGTACCAAGCAAATAATAAATAAATAAATAAATAAATAATAAAGTACATTAAATTTTTTTAAAAAAGAAAGTTTGTGACAGGGAGAAAAGCTAAAAAAAAAAAGAAAGAAAGAAATATAGAACATACTTTCTTAACACATGCTATATTTTAACCTTCTTTTCTAAATTATCCAAAAAAATTCGTGAAATTCTGATGGCAGTTTACCTAGATAAGAGAAACTTATCTTGGAAACATGTATAAAGGCATTCCTCCAGAAGAAGTCCATTTACCACAAATGCTCAAAAGAAAAATCTCCCATTATTTCTAAACAGTCTTGTAAAATGAGAAATTTCAGAAGCAAATAGAGATGTCAGAGTGGGCAGAGAATCTGAGTGGACAGGACACCTCAGCTACAACCACGTAAGTCTTGTTTTGCACACACAAAATGGCACTGTGCCTGAAAATTCCATTTACAAAACCTCTTACAAAATTGTTTTCTCACAATCTTTGTTCTCTATACTCAGGCAAAGATTGTACTTCTCAGCATTCAACAAAAATGAAGACCTTTTCTCCTTATAAAGCATGAGAAAAGACCATGGCTCATTTTTGTTAATTTCATACAAGCTACCAATGTTTTCATGTACGGCTTTGGTTGATGAGAACATGTTTTGTTCCTATAATGCAGCCCTGTCCCTTGCCATGAAATCCGTTAATACTCTGGTTTTGTGTTTTATGCAATGAAAAGCTGGTTACATTGGACTGGGAGATGTTCTCCTGAGTATAAGGTCCCAAGTTCCATCCCTGATATGGGAGGTTGGGGTGGCAGGTTATACACCTGAAAGACATGATCACTATGAAGGAAATGTGAAAATGATTTGACTTTTCTAAAGATAGACTAAAATATTAAATCTTTAGTAATACTTTGTGCTTTGATCATAGTTTAAGAAAAATGATGCTGTAAATCTCCAATTCATTTATATTGAAGTTGCAAGTTTTTACAGATATGTATGAATATCTCTTTATGAACATTCACACTTGTGAACAAATTGGGAAGTGGACATTGTAACAGTTGTGCTGCTGTGTACTTACTGTACAATGTGATAGTATACAGCCATTCTGTATATTCAGGAGTTACAGGGTATGATATACATCATATATTTGGAGGGTATGATATACATCATATATTTGTATCAAAGGTATGTGAGACTCATTTTGTCAGACTTATGAACAAATCCAACTTATGAACATTATTTCAGAATGAAACCCATGCATAGTTTGAGGACTTACTAATTAAGGTTTTCTAGTGCATTGTTTATAATTACTCATAATTTGTGCATTTTTGTAAAATGAGCAAATGGAAGGAGCAACTGATTACCATGGAATAAACACAATAGCTTTAATTTGGCTATATCTATTTCTCACAGAACAATAACACTTTTAATAAAAAATCTCTGGACAGCCAGGAAGAGGGCCCTGGGAGATACCTCAGTGGAATAAGCATTTGCCTGGCAAGTGCAAGGTCCTGAATTCATTCCCTGGTACCACAAAAGAAAGTAGATCTTTGCTATAGTGAGAGTCTTTCCCCCAAGGAATCATGTGCTAAAATTAAATTCACATTATAATATATGAGGAGTGGGAAAACGCAATAGGATGATGGCATTGGGGATTTTTTTTTTGAAAGAGAATTATGCCTTTTGTTATGGTTTGTGTATAGGTGGCTCCCCTGCCCCAAAGCCTCATGGGGCGGCTTCTGGGGTTTGTGATTGATTATTGTGGGTGTGGATACTGCACCTGCCCTGGGACAGGTGATTTGCATTATAACGTAAGGTGGGAAGAGAAGCTGGTGGCCTGAGCTGCTGCTGCTCCTCCCTTTCTGCTCTTGCTGTTTGCCACCACCATGAAAATTTGCCTTCTGCTATGTGCTGCTCTGCCTTGGACCCAGGTGAATATGGACTGAAACCTCCAGAAACTGTGAGCTAAATAAAACTTCCTTCCTTCATTCTGAGTGTGGAGTGCTTGTCCCAGCCACAAGAGAAGAGTCACTAAACACCTTTATTTCTTGCTTTGCCAAACAGGCAGGCTGAATAGTTTGCTTTTTTGGTGATCAGTCCAAGAGACCAAATCCCATGCCCTCTTCTGACTCCTCCGACTCTTTCTTGGTTTCCACTAGGCTGGGCAGCTGCAGCAGCAGGAGCAACAGTGGTGGTTGCAGTGACAGGGACAGCAGCCACAAACACAGATGGATCAGCTAAGAAGGCCTTGGCCTTTCCAGCAAGTAGGAAGGTATAATCAGTCTCCGCAGACAAAGGAAGGACCCGCTTGTGCCTACTGACGATAGAATGGGGCACTGATGCAACAGTTGGGTATCCAGTCTGCCGATAAACACTGGCAACATTGCGGACACACTCCAGAAAGCAAGAATGCAGCTTCCTCTGTAATGCCAAGCACTTCTGGGTTGTAGAGGTTTCCACTGTCAAACACTTGCTGAATGATCAGCCTGAAGGAGAACGGAGAGATATTGAACCTGTTACCGCTTTGTCCCCAGTCTTAATCAAATGGTGCCTCTGGAGATATGAAAAGTTAGAGGCATGATGCACACATGACCCTGTCTCTATTAATGTGATGCCTTGTGCATCCTCAAGACCATGCGAGCAATAAGATATCACCAATTGAAGCCTCTTTACTTTGAACTGGAAAGTTATTTTCTTTATCAAGTAAACTGCCTTGGTATTTTACAGTCAAAACAAAATGTACTAGTGTTTATTGGTGTGATTACTTAATGAAATCAAACCAAGAATGTGGGACTAAATAATTTGTTTAATTTGAAACAGTAGACTTTATATGCTGAGTGTGAGGCTCATAGCGTTACATATCATATCACAATATCTTCCCCAGTCAGTTTTATTTTTTTATTTAAGAAAAATAATCTCACACGGGAGATGAATGTTAGATTAACACAGAGCGATTACTCTAGAAAATGGCATCTTCAGTCTCAGCATTAAAACTCTTACAAAGTCTGTACTTTTTGCAGTAATACTAAGAAAACTCATGAGGTCTCAATATCTAAGATTTTATATTTTAGAGCATTTCTCATTTTAGGAAATTCTTCCTCCAAGACACAGGAGATTTCCTGAACATATTACTGCTTTTCTATGAGAAACTGAGATGTAAAAATGTGGATTTTTCACTTGTGAAATTTATATACTAATTAAAACCAATAATTTTCATTCATTGAGGTTTGGCTCTACAATAATATTATGATTTGTCCAAATAACTACATCACAAATGTTGAAAGGGACAAAGAGACTATCAAGTTTTTGAATTACAGCAATCTGTGAGGTGATTATTCTAACTTGCCAGATGAATTCTTCTGCCCAATTTCAAGTTTTACACACCATTTGGTGCAGTTATTTCACCTGAACACAAGGCTAAGCTTCCATATTCAAATAAAACTATCAGCTTTAAAATGAAAGCACTAATACAATTTATATCCCAGGTGCTCTAAAATATGGACAGTGTTTCACATAGATATTAAGCTCAGTCATGTACTAGATGAAAAAAACTAGCATCTACACACACAGAAACACATTCACAGTTGGATCTCAATGTTTTTCTGTGAAATCATGAATGGTCAATTTCGTAAATATTATACTCATTTCTAGTATACAAGGCAAATTTACATATTTAATTCCATTAATAATTATTTAATTGAATAAATTAATTCAAGAAGAAAATCATTTTGTTAGACACTATATGATACTCATGGAAAATGAAATAAGATTTAGTAATTTGGATACTGGTCCTATTTTTTTTTGATGTGACAGTGTGTGACAACCCAATATGTATATTAATTATATAAGAATTATTTCTCTAAATACAATGTAGTGCAGGACATTATTAACAGATGGCACTTACTTAGGTTAGCCTTGAAAGAATAATGAGAACTTGAGGGAACTGGGGCCCAGACATAGAGAAGGAAGAGTTCAGAGCTCCTCTCTGATATCACACCACGAAACTGATAACTTCAAATTTTTCAAATAATAGAAAACATTTTTATAGTGGATGAATTCTACCCCAATTTAATGAGGCTTAAAGACACACAGATGTACAGACTCATCAGAAGATCTATCTTTGTGCAATCTCTTATAATGTAAGCATCCAGAGTTATCCATCATATCTCAGAAAACATTTTAAAAATGTGATGAATGGTTTTAAAAACAACAATGCATTATTAACTGATGAGCATAATAAAAACTACACAGCATCAGTCAGATAGCTCAGTGGACTAACGCACCTACTTAGGTAGGCACAGTGACTGGTGTTCAATCCTCTGGGTGCTGTGCAGGCCCCAGCCCCAGGGGCACGCTGATATGGCAATTGAGACTGGGCGTGATGCAAGCCTGTAACCCCAGCGCCTGGGAGGGCTGAAAACAGGAGAATCCGTATGAGTCAGATCTGTGTAGTGAGACTCTATAAACCCTGTACTAAAAAATACATAAAAACTACACAAAGTAATTATAGAATATTAATAAAAGAGTAACTAGAAGTTAAATTTCATACAAACATAAACTTATATATACTACTTTATGAGTGTCTACTAGAAACTCTTAACAGATTAAAAAGGAAGCTATTTATAAATATAACAAACTTTAAAACTATTTACATCTCAATATTAACCTACAGGAAAAGACAACACCAAGATAATTTACTAGTGAATGTTAACAATGAATATGATGCCTCTTTGTTTCTATATAAAGAAAACTAAGGCCCAACCTCACAAACTGCTTAGATGAGGTAATTCTTCTAAGTAACAAGGAATGAGATTCTCCAAAAGTCATTTGGATGTTCCTGAGTGTCCATCTGTTCCAATGAGAGAATGCTATTATTTCCAAAGCTTGTATTAAACTAAATTGATTTGCCCAAGGTTATGTACTTTTTTTGGACTGTAGGTGACAGTGACTTTCAACTAATTCTAAACAAGAGACACTATATAATGCATTCAGCACAGAAATTATGCATTTTTTTCTTATATGACAGCAATTTTCATTTACAAAGACCATACCAAAGAACTATTTTCAAATCTTTACCAATTTACCAATTATACTAAACTGATAAATTCCCTTAACATTAAGTTACTTATCATCTCCAAGTAAAATAAGTCAAATAATGTTTAAAAGTACCAATGAGTTACATCAACTAAGCACTGCTTTAGTTTTAAAATAAAAAACTATGAAAGGCACAATCATGTGTGACTTAAAATAATGCAATCACATGTGCTGAATTGACATTGAGATATTTTTTCTGTTTTATTAAGAGAAAGACTTCAAATCAAATAATGAATATAAATATTATTTAAATGACATAAGCTTCAACCTAACATAGAGTCTATGCTAATTTCAAATTATTCTAGGAACTTAATTTGCTGGGAAATTCTGAATCATGTAAAAATAGTGATCCAGTCTTATATATTTTGAGGTTAAGAAAAAAATTTTATTTTAGTGTAAATTAAAAACATTCACAAGTTAGTGACTTGATCGTCTTTTTATTTCTTCTTGGTCACAGGTCAGACCAGATAAAAAAATCTATTTTAAAGTCAATCTCCAAATACTCTACAATGCTGTAGACACAAATGGTTCTTATCTGGACTGGGAGTGTGTCCTGTCTTGAAAACTGTAAATAGCGCATGTCCTGTCAACAAGAAAATGGTCAGTCTGGCAGGAACATCCTCCATTTATTTTATCTTCAGGATACTGGAGTTGTTTACATTTGTGCTGTCTGGTTTCGAGTTTAGTAGGGACATCTACGTGGAGATCCTGGCTTGCGATTCATTAAAATAAAAAGAAGAGTACAAAGGAGAAAAGAGAAAACTCTCTAAAGTCACACATCCTAACTTCTTAGGAGTAACACAAGAGACAAACTTCACTCAGCATTTTCACATCAGACTTTAATGGATAAGGTTTCTGGGGTCCCTGTCAAAAGAAAGGTAAAACTTAAAAGATTACCATGAAATATCTACTTAAAATTTTGGAACAACAGAATATACCAAATCCATTTGGTAATCATCTTTGTATTCGCTTTTCAGCATATGTACATTTATTGTTATAGGAAATATTTCTAATAGTGAATCTCGACATTTCTCCTTGTACAAGTTTGATAAATTGATGAATATATCTGCTATATGAAAGGAAGCTAGTAAAATGTTCATGAAAAGGAAAGGGCAGGCCAAAGCTCCATCTGCATGCAGCAGTGCACTAAGGCTCTATTGTGCCATCACTTACAGCCTCTGCATCCCTAATGGAAACCGTGTGAGTTAACAAATTATTACCTTGTACTAAGCCTCAGTAGAGAATGAAATCTTAGCTGGCTTAGCACATTCTGTGACAGTAGTACTCAGTCCTTAAGTAGCTTAAAGGGACTTCTGTTGACTGGGTAAGTGCATCTATCTTATTTTATTATTTTTCAGCCCCATTTTCCAAATTCAATTGCCTATAGAATAGACCATGTTTGTGCTAAATGAAGTAAGGAATGGCCGCTTTGCATGAAGATTTGAATTGAAAACATTTCTACTTACAAAGCATTAGAGATGCAGTGTGGTGCACATTTGTGCTGCATTTTATCAATTTACTTGACACAGGATATAGCGATATATAAATGTTAGTAGTCACCAAGCACATGGCAAGCAGGTGCAGCATGCTTGTCAGGAGAAAGCTGACATTTTAGGAGCTCTCTCAGCTGGAGTAGTGAAAAAGCATGGGAAGAAAATGGGAGAAACACCTGTCACCCACTCATTTTATTTTCAATTGTTGTGTCTCCAAGGGAAAGAAATTACTCAGAATGAAATATTTACTATGATTGAGAAGAAGGCATAATATCTGTGTGTCTTGAACCCATTGCTTTATATGGAAATAATTTTAAATGTGTACCAATATACATTATCAGGATATACTCTCAAAAAATATGTACTAAACAAGCTCAAATGCTGTATATATTTTGCATAATAATCATGATCTAAAATCATGATTTCTTACCTTTGTATGATTTCTTATCATATGAATTCCTCAACTGAGTCTTATCCTTTTTTCAGGGACAAATGCTACCTATAGTTAAGAGAGTAATGTAAATTCTGGGAAAAAAAATAGTTCAATTAGAATTATATGGCATCTGAAATGAAAATTGTGTTATGTCAAAATGGAGTAAATCCAAGGATACACCCAACACATGAAATAAAGAGGAACCTCTGGTGAAGATCCTCAAAGGGCAACTGGATATACAGGGACAGATTAGTAATTTATTGGACAACATATGCTCAAGTTCTGGAAGGACAAGTGTTTTTGATTTGAAGGAATAGATGAAATTTTGAGAGGGAAAAGAAAGAATTATTCTCGATTTGGGAGCATATGAGTAATTTGAGAGTAATATAAGAAAAGACATAAATTAGTTCACTGAAAAGGAAGTGGGAAAAAACCTGATTGGAAACACCAAGAAAAATGATTGGCAATGATGATTACAGAGATTCAGAATCATTCAGTGGAGGTCATCACCCAGTCAGAATTCATATTTCTTCTATAGCCTTATCTACAACTTTAATCCCACAGCCAGGAAATAGAGCCAAGATTACTAAAGATGAACTGCACATAAGACTTTAACTATTAGATAGTAAAACATGCTTTATGGTTGCATTCTGCACCTAAAGGGAAACAATTTTTCAAAATTTCAGAAAAATGCGTGTATCAATTTTATATCAAATTAACTCTACTACATTAGAAATACATGCATTATCTTCAGGTATTTTACTGATAGTTAACACTAGTAATGTGAGACTTTTGGACTTTATTACTTCTGAGTTCTACCATGTATTTCACCTTCTGTATACAAATATATGTACAGTTAATGTGGTAATAAATATAATAATAAAGAAATGAATGAGAAAATTTTGAAGCAGTTTAACAATTCATACCTCAGTAAATAACAAATATAGGCATAAAATATTTTAAATTAAATTGAAAATGAATGTGTTTGGCAGTTTTTTTTTTTTTTTTCTTTCCTTTTTTGGTGGAACCCAGAATTGAACTCGGATCCTTGCACTTGGCAGGGAAGCACTTATTCTACTGAGCCATCTCCCCAGCCCCATGTTTGGTAATTTGAATTGGGAATTGGAAGTAGTCTTGTCAACCCAGTGACAATCTACAAGTAGATCTATGCTGCCTATGCCACAAACAGAAATACTCAGAAAAAGAAAGTAAAAGAAGATTAAACAAAATGCAAATTATGTAACCACTAGTATTTCCTAAACATCTCTCGAACTGAACATCTGATCCTTCCTAAATGGACTGCCATGGTAGTACTTCAAGCTATCTGTTGAGCCATCAATATCTGTACTTCTATGAGATAGCTTAACTAAACAAATGTATTAATTTAAAAGTGAAATTAAACTTATTAACTCGCATTAAAAAGGAATTTGTTACATTATACTCCCTCACTTCAGTTAAAAGTGATGAGAAGCACACTTATAGTAGTCTGGTTCAAGTACTCATAGGGATTATAATAGAAGAATTTGAAATAGAATGTACTTTCATTCTGCCCATCTTGCTTTGATCCTATGGCCATCAAATATTTTACTTTTACATATATTGCTATATTAGCATTACAATTCTTGTTTTGCAATTAACTTTTTTGAATAGATTTACATAACAAGAAAAATACATAATACCCATAGATTTATCATTTCTGGTCTTCCTCTTACTTTTCTACCTAAAGCTTTTCTATATTACTTCTTATTAAACTGAGTACCACTGGTGAGTTTTTTTCAGTGTAATTGGAAAAATTATTATTTAATGTTTGTTTTCAAAATGCATTTACATTAGGTATAAAATTTTCTTTTTATTCTTTATTCTCAGTGATTTTAAGTTGTCACTTCCCTATTTGCTCATTGTTTTGTTTCACAAAAATGAACAAACAAGAACTTCTTATCTTTGTATCTGTTTTCTGCATCCTATTTTCCATGTCTGCTTACAAAGGTCATCTTCTTATCTTATCACTTACATGCATCAATCTGATAATGTTGTCCTTTGGTATATTTTATTCATACGTCACTCATCATTAATTTGATTATGATGCACTTCAGTTAACTCATAAATCTCATGCTTGAGATTTGTTAAGGTTTTTTTAATTAATAGGCTTAATAATTTCAATCAAATTTAGAATTTCCATCCATTTTCCTCCAACTATTCCTTCCTATATAACCCTTTTGTTATGAGACTATAATTTCATTGTACTGGTTTTCTTTAAATTGGCCTAAAATTGATTGAAAATTACTAAATTATTTTTCCCCTGGGTTTCTTTTGAGGGTAATGATCATTTTGTGTTAAAATTCATTTATCTTTCTTCTTACATAATTAATATACCACAAATGTTATGCATTATACTTTTTATTTCACTTACTATCATTTATTCTATAGGAATAAACTCTGGATCAATCCACAATTTGAATGTAGGTAATTAGGTTATATGAACTGTTTTAATACATTTACCTACTAATACACTATCTGTCAATATGACATCTGTGTCTAGTCAGGACCAGGTTCAGTTATTTATGGATGTCTTCATTATGTAATTTTGTTGACTTCTTTTATACTTGACAAGTTTTGACAAATTGCCACACATTTTGAATATTTTTGTTAGCTGCTAGGTATTTTATAACCCTACAGCACTTGAAATTACTTTTTAGTTTAGAGTTAACAGAAAATTTTATTATCATTTAAGGATTTGTTTTTAAGATTTTCTTAGGGGAATCAGAATACTTGTCAATGGAGGAGAAATTATTCTTTTTTTTTTTTTTTTTTTGGTACCAGGTGTGGAACTTAAGACCTTCCACTTGCTAGGCAGGTGCTTACGCCCTGAGCTATCTCCCTGGCCCAGGGATTTTTCTTTATTATTGAGAGTTATTATTATTCTCCAAGTGTGTTAAAGGGTTGTCCTTTGATAGCTAATGAGGCAAAAGTTCCAGCTCTATTCTATGCTGTATGGCATCCATAATTCTTTTAGGCTTCCTATGTCACCTGTGCTTTACTCCAGCCATTGCGTTGGTCAGATGAACAAATCATCTGCAGATATTCATGGTTCTGACTCCGTTTTTGTCTTTTCCTTCTATTCTTTGTCTTATAAAACTTAAAATGACATGTTTTCCTTATATTCTCAGTATTCATTTCCTTGTCTGTGAGAGACACAATGCTCTGCTGTGCTTTCCCTCTGCTGCAGGCTGAATAATGATCCCCTAGAGATGTTCATATTCTCATTTATAAAACTGTGGATGAGTCACATTACATACCCAATGAGGATCAAGGTCGTAGATCGAAGTAAGATCAGTAAATATCTGCTCTTTTAATAATGCAATTATCTTAAGTTATTTCAGGAGGAATAATGTAATCATGAGAGTCCTAAAGAAAGAATGAAAGCAAAAAAAAAAAAAAAATAGAGTGAGGCAAGGTAAAAATGACTTGATCTACCACTGTGATCTTCAAAGATATTAGACAAGGAACACAAGCCCAGAGATATTGAAAACCTACCAAACCTAAGAAAAGCAAGATAAACCTTTTCTTCTAGGTCCTCCAGAGGAACAGAAATCTGCTCACACCCTGAAAACAAGTTTAAACCCATGTTGGACTTCTAACACATAGAAATATGAGATCATACGTTTAAATAACTTAAACACCATTAATTTTGTGATGATATTTTACAGAAGCCACAGAAAGCTGACATGCCTCCTTTGCTTTTATCCTGGATAGCTCTCTGAAGACAGTAAGCTATGACACCTTAAGATACCTCTTATTTCTGATGCTCAGTCATTCTTACATTCAGTGCTTTACAGATTGATATTCTATGTTTTGTACTTTTTTGCTCTTTTAACTTATTTCAAGCACATTATGACCACATGTTGAAGTTTCTCTAAAGCCTCATGCAGGGGGTGGTTTTTCAGATGTGGACAGATGTAGAACATGTGACACTGAGAACAACAGTGTGTGTTCATGAAGTCAGTCCACTGATTGGTTGGGCATAGTCTGGGCTAAAATTAAGGGGGTGAGTGCTGCATCTGTCCTGGGCTGGAAGCCTGCATAAAATATAAGTGACCGAAAGAAAGCTGATGAGGTTTCTCCTCCCACTTGGGCTGGGCTGCTTCACCTCTGCAGCATCCCTGGCCAGGCCACCTTGCCTTAGCACCAGCTGATCATGAGCTGCAACCTCTACAAACTAGGAGCTAAGTAAACTTTTCCACCTTAAACTTTGGTGTCAGGAATTTTATCTCTACAACTACAAAAATAACCAAAACAAAGTATAAAAGCAAATCCATATCCTGTTACCAATTTTGAAGTGAAGCATAATTGACCGACATATTTCCTACTCATAAAAATATTAGTGACATCAAAACTATTTTCTTTGTAGTAGAGCAATTAATTTATAAGCTAAATCAACCTAGTTAACCTCGTTTCCCTTTGAATACTCTTTCTGAATGCTTCTGATTTCAATAGTCTGGGTAATTTCAAGAGAATAGCCTACTAACAGAAATATTTGTTCCACGGTCATTGCCTTTTCATCATAGCCTCCCTGTATGAGCTCATGAAGAGAAAATGGGCCTTAGCATTCCAATGCCAGTGCCTGCAAACTGAGAAGGCTAAGGAAAAAGTGATGGCTGCTTCCCAGGAGAACTGCCATGAGGCAATTACTGAAATTTATTTGCTAGGAGCTAAGTCTGGCCTTAACCCATAGAGTTGAGAAACTTGATTGACTCGGCACCTGCACTATAGCCCCACTTCTTAAGGAGCTACATTAGCCAAGAGTCAAGAGATTGATGTCTAAATTGAAAACGTCTTTCGCCTTGTTACAAAGATAAATTGCTCTAACAATAAACCAGTCATACTATTTGCTCAACACATACCCTTCTTGACATTCCCATGTGCAGACAAATTAGCAGAGTACTCTTTAAAGGAAGTACATACAGAATAAAGGGTGTCCAATCATTGGATATTCAATTCAGATATTTATAAGCATCAATACAAAATTTCTAACTCTGAGAATTTACCTCTGTAATTGGACATATCTAGTCTTCATTTCTAAATATTTATTCCCTAAAGTGTTGCTAATGTTGGCTCTGAGTTTATTTTCATTGTTATATTGCATTTAAAAATCATCTACTTGTGATTACTTCATTAAGTATGCCAGCATTTTCAGTTACATTTTAGCGGAACTTGTCCTTTTAAGATAAAGCTTAAAGATAAAACTTAAAGTAAACTAAAGCTCCATTCTATACCGAACAATATCTCTGAAATGTTTCAACTATATTTGGACTTGAGGCATATTTTACTGTGCCCCTCATATAATAAAAATAGCCTAGCCCAAAAAGGAATTTTTAAATAATTTAAATACATTTCCTTTTGTTGATAATAATCAAATTATAGCAGGCAAAACCATGCTCACAGACATCCGACTAGAATTCTTCCTCATTTTCTGACCATTGAAACTTCCTATGTTTGAATTTATGCTTTCTACTTTTCTGCATAGAACTTTTGAAAATTCTGTTGCATTTTTTTCTGAAGTTCTGGTCCTTTTCATGATCTTGTATTACTGAGACCACTGTGAAAAAAAACTTGCTGAGAACTATCTAGTGATATATATTTCTGATATACAGAAATTCTTGTTATGCTTATTCATGCTTGACTTGGAAGTCTTACAGGATAGGAAACAGAAAAGTCCCAATGGCTCTTGGCCAAGAAACAATGCCAAATGGCTGTGTGCATGCTGAGGAGCCAGGCTCTTCATTCTCAGGTTGAAGACCTGGAACTTTCTGCAGAGCGGTGTGGAAGTCTACATTAGAAAGTCAGTGTGTGAGATCAACAGCTGTGCTTCCATGGCTGTCAGCATGCACCTCAGCAGATTATGCTCTTTCCTTTGGCATGGTAACTATACTTCATTTCTGAAAGTCCTACACTGTTTCTAATCTTGTCTGGATGGTTTGTTTTAATTTTCCATTGACCTTAATATCAAGGCTTCATAATACCAGGAGATGCCCTATGGGATAATTTCTGCTCCAAATATTTTCTTTCTTCTATCTTTTGTGGAATAATACTCCAATTTCCTGTTGGTATTCCGAATTAGTCTCATGAACTAATGCTGTACCTTCTTTTAAAAATTGTTTTCTCAGGAACATGGAAAGATAAGTGACCCAGGGAAGTCTTAGCTTCCAGTTAAGGGGAATAACTTTTGTACTTCCTGATATGAGTGTTCCATTCTCTAGTATTATGACTTCTAGGCCAGCAGAGTATAAAATCAAGGGAACCAGAAGCAAAACTTTTGATAGTGGGTCATTAGGGATAATGGTGAAAGATAACATTCTTATTTCAGCCCATTGATTCCTAGACCTAAGTTTTGGCTATGGGAGAGCGAATATCATAATGACACACTGATCAAAAGAATACACAGCCTTCTGGAAAAATCTCACTCCAGCCCTTCAAGGTTTTGCTGCCTAAGTAGCACAGTAGTTGTATCTTCATAAAACCATTTCACTTTCATGTGAATTCTGCTGCTTTTGATTGGTGAAGAACATGTGTCACTGATCTCAAGCCTATTGTATTTCTTGGCCAGAATAATGCTATATGGAATATTATGATAGTAGATGAGCAGTGGTTTTGGCTGAAACATTACCAGCAAGGAATAAGTGTGTATATCAGTAAAAATAAGGCGGTTGTTTTTTTTTTTTTTTTTTTTTTTTCCATAATGGAAGTAGTCCAAAATAATTGACCTGCTAATAGGTCAACTATGGTGAGTGAAAGCTCATGTGACTGAGAACATGCAGCTCCAAGCAAGTTAAATCCATCATCAGTAAAGAACTAAAGACACAGAGTTTAAAATAAAAGGAAGACAAACTTATTTGAAGCAGGAAATGAGAGAGATGTGGGAGACAACTAATCTGGATGAGTAGGGAATATTTAAAAGTGCAGTACTCAAGTATTTCTTGCCTGCAGCTTCTTTTATTGAGCTCCTTGCTTCACAGAGGCTCCTGGAGTCCTACTGGAAACCTGCCTTGTCTTTCATTCTAAATCTCAACCTTAGATTTTGACTGGCTGGGAATTTTCTTGTCCTTGTGTAAGAGGGTGGGAGGTTTATGGAAAGGTAGTTTAGGATTAAGTAAAGGGAAAACATGTACTATTTATGTTAATTAGGCAACTGGGATCTTCCCACACCTGGTTTCTTGCCTTTGTCATTCTAGTTGCAAGAGTCCAGCTCTATTTGTCTTTCTAATTGCTCCAATTTAGCTGCAGAGGCAAAATCGCCAATTAATTTTTATTTGTTTGTTCCTTGTTTTAGTAGGAGTCTACAAGATCTGCAGGCTCTCACTAAGTAGATCTGGCTCATAGTAATCTGCCTGTGTTCAGTCTCCCATGAGCTAGGATTACAGGTACCTGCCACCACACCCAGTCTCAACCACTGTCTCAGTGTGTCCCTGGGGGTAGGGCTGGCACTTCATACTGCTGCATCTGCCTAAGCAGGTACTTTAATCCACTGAGCTATTTGTCCGAGCCTACAAGTAGTTTTTAACAAAGCTCAATGAGGCCTTCATTCTATCTATTTTTCCCTACTCATAGTGCCCACTGTCTCTCACTATGAATCTTCACTGTACCTCACATGGGTCATACCAGCAGCTCCAAATACCATACTGATCAGTCACTGACTCCTCAAGCATCATGGGCTGTGCTGGATTTATATGTTCCCAAGAGCAGAGCAGCTTACACAACAACATGGTGCTGTAGGTAGCTAAAATGAGATATCAATATTATAGGTAGTTAGACAGGGTCAGGCCCTCAAGGACTCTGTGGAAGACAAGGTGATTTTAAAACTATGGACAGACATTCCTCCTCTGTGGGCCAGACCTCAAGATAAAAGAGGAAACAAATACAGCCATTTACTTCCCTAGGGTTTGATATTCTAAGTAGGTATCGGTTACCTTGGAAGAACCCAAATGAGTCACTAACCCAACCCCCAAAAGGAAAAGATTTGGTCCCATATTCCTGTCTGATTGCTACCCAACTCATTTCCTTATTCGGTACTTGATTTAATCAATTTTACCTAAGCAATGGTGCTTGCAATCTCACTGGTTGACCATAGTTTTGTCCTATCTCACACCTACTGTCTGAGTTAGTTTTCACTCCTTGCTGGGACAGAATACCTGACATCCAAAATAAAGGAAGGAAAAGTTTATTTTGCTCAGTTTGTGGAGGTTTAGTTCATACTCTGCTGGCTCTGAGGCAAATGACAGCAGTTCATGGTGATACAGGGAGAAAACTTGATCTCAGGTGGGTGACCTGCAAATTGATACAAGGAGAAAAACTGATCTCAGGTGAGTGACCTCCAAGTGATACAGGGAACCTCCAAATGACATAGGGAAAAGTGATCTCCCCACCTGACATAGATGAGTTCATGTTCTCTAACACAAAGAATAAATTTTAGGAACAAATGTAGATTATGAGTAGAATATATTTATGGAGGGAAAGAACACTGCTGTCTGAGAAAGGGACAGGAGGAGAGCCTGAGCGGGTATTCCCCAGGAAGCTGTCTCTTCCAAGGACTTATATAGTATAAAACCATATAGGGCAAAGGGGGAGATAATGAGAACTTGCTTAGGTGAATGTGGGGTGGGACAAAACTACGGTCCACCAATGGAATTGATTAAGTCAGGGACCAATTGGGAAAGGGAGTCACATAGCAAGCAGGCATGAATGCAGAATAGGACTTTATGAGGTAGCTATCCAGTAGTAGTCAGTCAGATTAACAATTCTTGGGTCTCCATCAAGGTGATGATCACTCTCTTCAGTCTCCCTCAGGGTGATGATCAATCTTGGATGCCAAACTTTAGGGGGTTGGTATTTGTTTGATCATTGATCTTTAGGTCTGGCCCACTATAGGAGCATCCATCCCTCCCATGGTTGTGAAATATCTGGTCTTTTGTGTTATCTTTTTTGAGGGCCTGGCCCTGTTTGACTCCCTATAATATTTCTATCTAACTCAACTGCCTATAGTAATGGTGGCAGAAAACAATGAAGCGCAGAGGAGGGGCAATAGCTGTGGCATCCATCAAGCTTCTGTCTTCCTTTCATGCTGACTGGGAAGACCACTGGAGCTCCTCCACAGTGGCTTGGCTGGGAAGATCAAGCTCCTCCAAAGACTGGGACTTCTTCAAGGAAGCACAGCAGGGCTCTGAGTTGGATCCTTCCTCAACTCCTTTTACATATACTTTTTGTACTGAGTCACTCTGGGGCAGACCATAGCCTTAGGATGGAACCAATCACATCCCAGTGCCAGCCCAATAGTGTCCCAGGCTGGACCAATTGGGCCAAAGTTTGAGCCCTGCCCACCTGTGGTACAAGGCCCCCATTCCCAGAACTGCCAGAGCTGATTTAGTCAAGTTGACACAATATATCAACTACCAAGCCCACCAGAGGGAGTTCCCATTTTCACCATCTTCAGCCCACCTCACCACAGTATTTTACACTATAAAAGTCTCTGGAAGAGACAGCTTCCTGGGACTACCCACTCAGGTCCCTCTCCTATCCGTCTCTCAGACAGGAGCTTTCTTTTCTCTAATAAATATATTCTGCTCATAACCTCTGTTTGTTCCTAACATTCATTCTTCAGTTTTAGAGAACATGAACTCATCCTAGGTACCTAGCAGATTGGGAATTTCAATTTTTTCCCCTATATCATTTGATGATCATCCATCCAGATCATTTTCCCCCTGTATCTATGAGATATTGAAGGGGCTTCTCTTGCTTTTGTCCCAGTGAAAGCCAACGCTTTCTAACACATTATATGGGCAAATTAGGACACCTTAGTGAAAATGTCATTGCTTTCAAATCCAAATAAGCACACTAAGAACTATGCTTCTTTTATGGTTGTGTGTGTGTGTGTGTGTGTGAGGGGGGGATGAAATAATTTATTTTTCATTATAGAAAAGATAATTATGTTTGATCCATACCACTGGGTTCCATGAAATTTCACTGAAATGGAATCTCATCTTCTGGTATTTAAGTACTTTTCCAATAAGTGCAGTGTAATCATCTCTCATTTCCTTGATCCAATCAGCATAATATTGTCATTGTAATGGACAAGTGAGGTACCTCATGAAAGAAAAAGCTGGTTGTGTTCCCTCCCCATGAATTTAGTGCATAATGACTCTTGAGAGTTATTTGATGTGGGAAAGCAACACTGTAGCACCAGCATTGAGGGCTAAAAGAAAATTGTTTCTGGTGCACCTTATACAGAAAAAATAAGTTATAAAATTAATAGCTGCTACCAGGTATCACATCTCTTAATCTACTTAAAAATAGAAAACATATTGGACACAGCAGCTCTAACTGGAGTTGCTATTTGAGCTCATGGTAATCCACAATGAATCTCCAAGATTCATCCATCTTCTGCACAGTCAGACCTGATAGTAGAGTCAAATGGGCATGTGATTGGGACAACCACACCTGTATCTTTCCTGTCTTTGAAGATGGCATGAATCTCTTCAGCCCCTCCTGGGCTGCAATTTTGTTTTTCAGTGTACATTTTTCCATGGTAGGGGCAAGATTAATGGCTTTCACTACTTTTCTCCACCATTAGTGCTTCCATTACACATCAGGAAACCAATGCGGTCATTCTACTAAGGAAGTACATCTATTCCAATTATTCCTTCTGCAACTGGGTAAATGGTCACACAATAGATTTAGGGACCTTTAAGATCCACTGTGAGTTGAACCTTGACTAAAACCCTACACACCAAGCTATGATAGGCCTCTGCCTTTGCTGACACCTATAGTGATGTTTTGGACCTGGAATTGCCATTAGTTCAGAACCAATGTACACTTGTTCCCTAGTTATCTGATCATTTATCTTTTCCCAGTGTACAGTTAGCCTGGTAATGACATTAGATCTTCTTAGAGATGGATGGAAGAAAGACTGAGAGTATAGCAATCCCTCACTATGTTGTAGTTTGACTTTTGTGGATTCACCAGTAGGTTTTCAAAAAGTATTATTAATATAAATTATTTATACATATTTTTAACTATATAGAAGGGTTTTGCAGTATTATACAGTATATGTATGTTGTTAAAATTATGTAGGTTTACAAGCTTAGAAAATGATTAAGAACACTAGAAGTATTTTTTTTTTCTTTTTTTTTTTTTTTTGAGACAGGGTCTCACTATGCAGTTCAGGTTGGCCTTAAGTTCACTTTGTAGCTCAGGCTGGTCTCAAACTCATAACAATCCTCCTGCCTCAGCCTCCCGAGTGCTGGGATTATAGGCATGCGCCACCACACCCAGCTCATACTAGAAGTATTTTTAAAAGTGTGGGGAAGGTTTATAAAGTCTCTCTCTCTCTCTCTCTCTCTCTCTCTATCTATCTATCTATCTATCTATCTATCTATCTATCTATCTATATATATATATATATATATATATGAGGGACCACTGCATAACTGCTACTCTACCAAGGTCTTCTTTCAAGTGGACTTTGCTTCCCTCTTCCTCAGAAGGTTCCAGTGTGTACAATGGCTCAAGCCTTGGAGTTGGTTGAGGTTCAATACCTTTTGTTATAATTGGAGGAAAAATTTTGTTTAGTCACCAAAACACTCTTCTGTTCATATAAATGTAGTAAAGTTTAGTAGACTTCCTATCCATGTCACTTTTAGTGACAAAATGATTAGTAACAAAACATTAGATGGCTACACATGCCAGACTATTCCTATTATTACTTTCCTTCTCCTACATAATATGGTAATACCTACACCCAGCTTGTGTTTGCCAGTTGAGCACTGCCACTGGGTTACTACCACTTTAGGCTTCAATTAAACCACTGCTTTTGAATTTTAGAGTGAACAATTATGGTTCCTACCAAAATAAGATAGCCAGAGCTCTTCAGGAATATAGGTATGCCCCTCCCAAACATGTCTTTCAAGTTTTTAGAGAAAGTACTTTTTGAATACTTATAATGTAGAGAACTAGGCAAAAGCACCCCAGCATTTCCATTTCCCAGAGCTACTGAATACCTTCATCAGCAATAAACCAAAGAATATCCATCATATTTAGCTCATTTGCATTGGGGTACCTTTTGATCTGTATTTCATACAACCAGCCAAATACACTGTTACCACTCTTCTTAACCTCATGAGCTGCCACTTCACATTGAGAATCTTTACTTAAGGGGCCTGTATTAGAAATAGCCCCACGGCACTTTATGTTTTCATTTATGATTATATTAATCATTTTCTTATTGATGGAAAAATACATGGCATCTCCAACTTGAAAGAAGAGACATTTGATTTGCTTCTACTTTCAGTGGATCTGGTACACAACTAGCTGTTTCCAAGGTGGAAACATGGTAGAGAAGCATGGTAGAGCAAAGCTGTTCACTTCGCCAGGAACCAGAGCAGAGAGGCAGGGCATGGAGGAAGTCTCAGGAACGAAATTCCCCTGGGTCCCACCTGCGTGAGTCCCCCATACACAGAAGTGTGCTGTTTCAAAAGCTCCCAAAACAATGTGCTTGACTTAACCAAATTAAATCCATTTTTAAATATAAATATTTCTTAAAAGTTTTAGTCTATGCGTGCTGTAATAACAAAATACTGGGCTATAGATGAAGAGCAGAGATTTGTTTTCCTGTTTTGAAGGCCAAAATCTGAAATTCAGTGTCAGTAAGTGCATGTTTCTGACGAGATGCACCCATGTTGCCCAGTCCTCTGAAGGAGAGATACACTGGGCCACTACAGTGGAAGGAGCAGAAGGATGAGCTAGGCAAACTCTGAATGAAACCTCTCAAGGAATGTCAACCCTACTTGGCAGAAGAAGCAATCTCATGATGGAACCTTGAAAGGTTCCTGTGTCAGTAGCACCATCTTGGCATCATCTGTATCCTAGAATGGGCCCATTCAAACTATAGCACTAAAGATGGTGAAGTTTGAGAAACACAGGAAAATTTTACTACAAAAATATTTGTGTTTCTAAATCATGTCTTATGGGCAGTGATGAAAATGATTATAATTTGCTACACTAAAACACTAGAGAGAAATAAAATATGTTTTGAATATTAACAGAAGAGACAGAATCCACACTAGGAGTTTGTCTTGGTTACTCTTCTCTGATTGCTGGGACAAATACCCGACACTCAAAATGAAGGAAGGAAAGATTTACTTAGCTCACAGTTAAGGCAAGTGTCAGTTCATACTTGGCTTGCTCTAAGGCAAAGTAGCACATGGCTGGGAGCAACCTTTCCTGGAGGCAGGGAAGAGCACGGAGCAAAGGGAGTGGCAGCAGCTCAGGCAGCTAGCTAGCCTTTCCACCCTCCTTATATTGTAATGCAAATTACCTGCTCCCAGGTAGGTGCAGTATTCACACCCACAATAATCAATCACCCATGCTAGAAGCACCCACCCCCCACTGATTGCCTGAGGTTTTGAGGGGACAACTAGACACAAACCATAGCAGAGCTTTATAAAGTTTTACAATAAAAGTTTAAAATGTTTATATATATAATTCACAATATTTCCAATATTTGTGTGCCCCTAAAGACTTCTAGTAATTTCTTTTTTCATTCTTTCATTTCATTCCCCATACGAAGTACAGTCCCCTATTGGACTTTCTGAAATAACAACCACAAAGTTACTATTGCCCTACCTCACAGAGCCAGGGCACATTGCCACCGAGGTTTATCTATGTACATCACTAGATAAGAACTTAAAACTATTGTCATATAGCTAATAATATTCCTGTCTGCCTTGTAAAGAAATAAGAAAAGAATATGTATGTAAAAGATTTTAATACTAGAGAATACTAGAGTTTCCCCAAATAATAAAACCATAGTATTTTCAGGTTCCTGAGTGTTGGTGCTATGTACTAACCCATTTTTTGCAAAATCAAAAATAGGGAATAAGTTATTTTAGTTTCTATTACATGTTCTTTGGATGGAAGAGAAAGCTTAACATTCTTGATTTTTTTTAAACAGTATGCTGCAAAAATGGCTAGCTTTATTATACATACATATATATATATATATAATATTTATATAATATATTGTTTACTTCAGAGCATTTAATTGTCTGCAAAGAAAAAACAGAAAGCCTTGGCCTTTCAAATTTTCAATATAACCTTTCCTGCTTTAACATCTTTTGAAAGACACAGTCTCTTCTGCAGCAGGTGTAGTTTTAATGATGCTTTGATGCCATATGTCAAATCTCATCACTTGCTGTGAGGAGTGACATTTCTCTTGAAAGCCCCTAGCAATGCATTGTGAAGTTCTGGTGGGCGTCACACAATACCAACCGCTCCTGAAGCAGCGCACTTCTTCTCACTTTCTTCAAGGACAGCCGAGACTATGAAATTTCCACTGCATCCCTTTTAAGATAAAGTAGTTCTATCTTCACAGAGAATGAGTTAGATGCTTGCTCTTTACCATCACTTATGCTCATTGAACTGTGGAACACTCATTGTCAATTATTTTTCAAATTCTCTGTGTGTTCAAAATATTGTAGTTAAACAAAAAACACTTAACCATAGTTTAGATACTTCAGATTCATTAAATCATACTTTATTTTCACAATTTTCATATCTTTATCCATAAACTCCTTCAAAATTATAGATAATTTCAGTTAGAAAAGTTTAAGATTTCATCTACTGAAGACTTTACCTTTTATGCATTAGGTATGTAAAAAAAATATACAAAAAGAGCACGGTAGGTCCTTAGTGCAACTTTATTGAAGCATTCTGAAAGCTTATTCCAGAATGCAATGCCTTCCATCCTCAAACGGCGGTTTGCATGTGTAATCTCACATCCCCAGAGGCGCAGGCATGAGAGCACTGCCAGTTAGAGACCAACCTGGGTGTGAAGTGAGTTTAAAGCCAAGCTGAGCTGTGTAGTGAGGACCTGTCTCATGCACAAACACACAAATCAACAACAACAAAATGTAGTTTTTTACTCTTGTCACCAAATTGGGTTGGGACCAGAAAGGGGAGATTTTAATAGGTGCACAGAAGTACTTAGCTAAGTCCCTTGGTTCAAAATCACTTGAGGAATTTTCCACACTTTGTGAAAGCTATACCACTCAGTTTGTCTATTTCTGTACAAAGTAATTGCCTTGGCTGTAAGAATTTGTCCCATAAGCAGGGCTCTGCTTGTATCTGTGAAGTGGTCACTAAAGAATGACAATAGGCCTTGTACTCTTAGGTGATAAATGTTACTAAAAGAGGTTATAGAAAGTAAGTTATTTATGATGGCTAAATAAAATTTATCAGATGTCTCAGGTCTAAGAAATCTATAACAAATAGCTATGATATTTCATCATAAAGCTTTAAAACTAAAGAAGTAGATACTAAATATGGATAAAATACCATATATTTTCTCCAGTCAATACTTCATTGTTTTTATTTTTGATAAATATCTTTCCAATCTTCTATTATACATTAGCCCAAAATTTCTTTTTCAGATATTTACATGTTTTTATACATTTCACATACATTATAATCTGTTTTATGTATTTATGTTCAATTAATACATTATGAAATTGGATTTTCTTGAAAAGATTAAATATTATCAGATTATATATTAACATTGACATACAAGTCTTAATAAAAATAATATTGAAAAAATGAGTTAAATGAATAATAAAAAGACTAATATTACATATTAAGTGTACTTTATTTTAGATCAGTTATAACATAGTAAAAAGAGATAATGTTATCATTGATGTAGGGCTTTTTTTTGCTATAATGAAATGGTTAAGTATTTCTTTTCAAATTTCAAAACACTTTGAGAACAAATTAAGTTTTATTTTATCTCACAAATGTTACTATTAGTGTATTTTCCTCTGACTGCATCTTGTGGATACAAATAGTGAAAGATTCTGGGCCATTATGTTGCTAATCTTTGCAGAGGGATATGATGCCTAACCTTACCCTGGGCTGTGTAGCAGAGAAAATGTAAACAAAGTGGCATTAATTATTCCTCCTTCTTTGGTTACTGCTAGCCAAAGGCATAATGAAATCTCAAGTGAAGGATGTCTTCTTTCTTTAAATAGGTGAAGTGCTTCACTATCTCTGGATGAATTTTTATTTCCTGGTGGAAAATGAAAATGAAAAAACAACGGAGCTTGTTGTATCAATATTCTAACTTTAAAAGACTTAGTACACCTTAAGAAAATAATTGTCAGAAGACCCTAATTGCTTCTGCGCCTCCTTGTTAATGGAATCTTACCTTTGTTATCTCTGAGCCCTAACTGTGGTCCCCTTACTCCCTGTTCAGACTCCCTCTTAGAATCCAGTGCTCCAGTTGGCCTACGTGTTCTGTTTAGCTATTGTTTTGGACCAGTAAACAAGGAAGTTTTCAAAAAAATGCCCCCGCAGGAAAGAGGAGCAAAGAGCAAGGCTGGTGTTTCTGGCAGGGTGGTGAACAAGCTGCAGGAGCAGTGCCTCGGGCAGAACCCAAGGAAACAGGCAGCAACAGGCTCCGAGCTCAGCTCTTCCTGTTGAGGGAGGCGGGGCCCATCAATAATTTAGACTTTACCTCTCTACCAGTAAAATCTTTTGTTTTAAGTAATTTTTTCTTTACCTCACTTGAAAACCATTACTAACATCCTTTTGGAGGAGAGGGGCTCATTTGCCAAATCCACATTTTAAAGCAAACAAACAACTCTAGAGAAAGAGTGGGTTAAGGAAAATGAGCTTCTTATGAAGTAGAAGAAAAAAAATTAAAAATTTGGTTTGTCATTTAAGTGAAATTAGAGATAAAGCAAGACATCTACTCTAAGACTGTGAAATAAAGTCTGCTTAATATGGAAAGCCAGCATAATTTTTACTCATCTTTTATGCATGCTTCAGGCCATAAATTGTTATGGCTTTACCTAGGACTTTAAAAATTCATGACTCAATTTTGAAGAAACTACATAGCTATTATCCATGAAGTGATATTTATTACTATTCTAAGATACTTTATAACATTTTTGAGCCCAAATCTGAAATAAAAATCTTCATCCTTATTTCGACGATTTTGCATGTCTCTATCATGTATTGAGGTTGATCACTTAGCCCAATTTCATACAAATATGTACAAATGATTTTCAAATTATTATTAAAGTGATAAAGTGTATACCATAGAGAATATGGTTCTAGATAGCATAGAGATATTTAAAAATTGAAAAAGAATTCACAATTAGGAAAAGAAAATGAAATGATAATTGAGATGAAGTCTTATGAAATGTAACTGTTTTCTGATTGATAATGTTTTGGGCTAACAGCAAAAGAAGTCCTATCTCTCTCGACTCCAAAGAGTTGCCAGGATGGGAGACTACCTACACTTCTTCCCAATTCCATGAGCTCAAGTGATGACAAAATACTTGCAGCAGTTGAGTGTCCGGTACTTCTTACTTCGGAACCTTTGAACAGGACCTTTGACAAGGTGAGGAAACAACACGCACAAAGTCTAGCATCGAGACATTCAGAAGGTTCAAAATGGTTGCCACTGAATAACGATAATGATAAACATTTATTATTGCTGCTCATATTGAAATTTAAACCTCAGTTTTAAAGTCAATTATCCTTACACAAAACTTATCTCAGGAAGAAAGATCTTGGAGAAGTAAAGAGGAGTGGAAATTTTGCAGAATTAAGAAACTGCTGGTGGAAAAACCTACATAAAATAGAGATTTACAGCTTGACACTACCTACAATAGAAGTTCTATAGGCATTTCAATGACATGAAACTTAAGCTGAATATATATGAAAACATAATCTAACAACATTTGGTGCTATTCATAGTTACTCTTGAATCTAAAAGAATACAACTATGCATGACCTATTTTATTTTCCTTCCAGTAGGGCTTTTGGTCTATCTGACCATGACTTTTCCCTCCTAAAAGATTGGCTCCAGCCTCAGAATAAGGTGTGGTTGTACTGTTACATTTGGTTCTGGGAAGGAATTTCCCCCTTTGCTTCCTTACTTACATCTGACAAAATGTTCACATTTTGCATTGTTGTATATATGCATTAATCTGATTAAGGAATAGAAATTTTTTTTTGAGAATTATATTTTGCAAAGTACTAAGCATCTATTATCTGTGACATTTGAACTTGTTTCTTTTTTAAAGAGAATACAAAAATAGTGGAAAAAAACAATAAAAATGATGCAGAATTCACTAAACAAAATAAAAATTCAACAATGGTTGTTATAGTGAATATTGTCTTCAAATTAGTTGTTTAATTTTAAACTAATAGTTTTTTAGCCAAGACATTGTATCTGCATCTTGTACTATGAATAGCTACTATGATGACAGCAAAATGCAATGTATTAATTATTATAACTGTCCTACTAGCCTGTTTTGAGACTGTCTCATTGCTATTTTTTTCTCAGTAAAATTAATACAAAAAGATGTGAATTTTGAAATAAAGCATGAAAGTTCTACTTGACTAATTCCTACCCATGCAATCAAGTTTCTATGCATGTATGTTTCATATTTTAAGTATGTATCCCTATTTGATTTTTGATAGACTTACAAGTAGTAAAATTATAATTGCTCACTAAATTATGCTAACATAAAAGTTAAATTAATTATGCCTATTGATTTTGTATATGATAATCATACTTAACATTCATTTTAATACATCTTTAATATTTTGAATTTTGTAATTTACTGGAATATCAGGTAAAGAACATCTTTTTTCCTCTATATTTTATTCACCTTCTAGGCTTCATAACTTATTGCACCAGCTAGAAACAGCAGGAAATTTAAATAAAAATTAAGACTGAGACTGCCTTTTTCCCAAAAATAAAAAAGGACATTTCCTGCAATTTTGGCATTTAATATATTATTCAAGGTATATTTCAGAGCATATATTTTCATAATATATTTACCTTTTTCCTTGTTTTCAATAAATTTTAATATTATAATAGAGCCTGAGATTACCAACTGTTTTCTTCCTTTTTTTTTTTTTTTTTTTTTTTCTTGTGGTACTGGGTACCAAGCTCAGGACCTTGCCCATGGCAGTCAGGTGCTTATGCCACTCAACTGACTGCCCAGTACTTTTTTTTTCAATGTATATATATATATATATATATATATATATATATATATATATATATATATTTAGTACAGGGTCTACAGGATCTCATTACACGATTGGATCTGTAGTGATTCTCCTATTTTCAGCCTCCCAAACACTGGGATTCCAGGTGCATGCCACCATGCTGGGTCTCAAGTCTCTGTCTCAGAGTTCCCCGGGGGCAGGTCCAGTATGCCTGGGATTAAACCTTGTATTCTGCCTAAACGGGTGCTTTAATCTACTGGCACTACCCAGCACTTTCTTAAAACTCTCTCTCTTTTTTTTTTGTATTCTGCTAATGCAATGAATTGTATCTGTTGAATAGTCAGCCCATAAATAAAAATATATACAAAACTACTTATATATATATTTTTTCATGTAACTATCATCCATCCATCTTTTGATTCAATTTAAATTTATCTCCATAATTTTGCTTTAAAATATATTTATTGCATTCTTTCTTTTTCTTTGTATTTTATTCCTTTTGTAACTTTTCATTATTGCCATTTTTCTCTATTACTATTGGAGTTTAATGTGAGAAAATTTTCAGAAAATGCTTGAGCTATCTCAAAATTATGAATCCCTAAACAGAAAGCTAGATATTTTTCATACATAAGTAGAAGGCATTTTAAAATTTTTATGCATTTTTTTCTTTTTTATTATATACTTGCACATTGCAACTTTGTGCATTTCAATATTTAGAAATTACAGTAATCTTTCTATGAAAACTAATTTTATTTAGGCTTTAAAAAAAGTGTACAAGTGTATTTAAGGAAAGTGTATTATTATTTCACTTCATAATTCTAATTATCTTATTGAATACTTTAAATCTTCCAAATTTTAAGTTTTTCTTTCTTTTTTTTTTGGCAGAACCGGAGATTGAACTCAGGCCCTGGTGCTTGCCAGGGAAGCACTTATTCCACTGAGCCATCTCCCTGGCTCTGATTTTTTTTAAACTTTATTTATTCATAGGCTGACAGGTGTGATAAGTTGTGAGATAGTATTGCATTTGTTTTCTTTTGCGTTTCCCACATTCACTGATTTACAGCAGAACTTTCTATTATTTGGTGAGCGCATTATTAATAGATAATTCATTTTATTATGCTTTTAGTTTTTCAGTTTTTTATGAGCAGAATATATATATTGAAGGAAAGAAAGCTCTTGTCCGAGAGGGATGGAGGGGGAGGGGGACCCTGAATGTGTTGTCTCCCTATGCTTTAAATTTTTATAGTAAAAATTACTCATTACCTTTCTCATAGTTTTGAGTTGAGATATACATTGTTTGATAGATTTAGAATTTAATTTATTTGCATATATCATAGTCTATGTATTTTTATAAATTTTATGAATCTGTGAGTTTGATTTTGATTTATTTATTTTATTTAACATTAAGTTCAAGGGGCTGCGGAGATAGCTCAGTAGAATAAACACTTGCCTGGCAAGAACAAGGGCTTGAGTTCAATACCTGGTTTCACCAAAAAAAAAAAAATAAATAAAATAAAAAAAATAATAGTAACATTAAGTTCAAAAGTATTTAACATGCTTTTGGCTGGAACCACCAGCAATTTGCCAAAATGACTAACACAAAGTGCAAGAGGAGGAGAACCCGGTATATGTTTTCCAGGCCTTTTACAAAACATGGGGTGGTTCCTTTGGCCACTTAGATGCAAATCTACAAAAAGGGTGATATTGTAGACGTCAAGGGAATGGGTACTGTGCAAAAAGGAGTGCCTCACAAATGTTACCATGGCAAAAGTGTTGGCATTGTTGTAAACAAGCAAGTTAAGGGCAAAATACTGTGTACTGAGCATGTCAGACACTCAAAAGTCATGATAGCTTCCTGAAACATGTCAAGGAAAATTATCAGAAAAAGAAGGAAGCCAAAGAGAAAGGTACCTGGGTTCAACTGAAGCACCAGCCTGCCCCTCCCAGAGAAGCGTACTTTGTGAGTGCCTATGGGAAGGAACCTGAGTTGCTGGAACCTATTCCCTATGGATTCGTGGCATAAACTGGGGGTGTTGCTCTGCCATTCAGTACCTAATTGGCAGCTTAAGTGTTCTAGGTCCCATGTAAAAATAAAATCATCCTGTATTGTAAGGGTGGATTTCTTAGTTGAACAGGTGTGTGGTGCCTTCTTACCTCAGAAATATTTGCAGCAGATGTTCACTGTACCTAGTAATTGTGTGTACTCCGTACTTTCCAGTGTTTTTCTTGCTGAAAGGTATTGCTGAGGTATTGTGCAGGTGTATACCCAAATAATCAAATATTTATAAAATATTATATTGAAGATCCTGTAAATCATCATGGGAAAAGATGTATCAAATTAAAGGAAGTCACTTCAGAAACAAATGTAAGTCCATTTC
>PVKA01018721.1:0-43303 GCA_004027165.1 Ctenomys sociabilis
CAGACAGTTTCAAGACACCTTAACCATACAGAGTCGATGAATTAATACATTGCAAACTGTTTTCATAACGTTTTGGTACTGTACAAGGTGCATACATGAAATTATATTTACAGTTTTTTTTATAGCTGAATTATATCAAAGATTCAATAATTATTTACCTAGTGGATGACCATAGCACTAAAAGCCGACATAATATCCTATGGTTTCTGAACTTGCATAAGCCTTAGTATGCTGAGCCATTTAGCTGGCCCCTTTTTTTATTTTTTTATTTTATTTTTTTATTTTTTTATTTTTATTTTATTTATTTATTTATTTTTTTTTTTGTCTTTTTGAGACAGGGTCTCACTATGCAGTTCAGGCTGGCCTTAAGCTCACTTTGTAGCTTATGCTGGTCTCGAACTCACAACAATCCTCCTGTCTCAGCCTCCCGAGTGCTGGGATTACAGGCATGCGCCACCACGCCCGGCTTTAGCTGGCCCCTTTGAAATTTGTCCTCTGAAGTTTTGTCTTCTAAATTTATTCTTTCTTTCTCTTTCTTTCTTTCTTTCTTTCTTTCTTTCTTTCTTTCTTTCTTTCTTTCTTTCTCTCTCTCTCTCTCTCTCTCTCTCTCTCTCTCTCTCTCTCTCTCTCTCTCTCTCTCTCTCTCTTTCTTTCTTTCTTTCTTTCTGAGTTCCAAGGATCAAACTCAGGGCCCTGTGTTTGCAAGGCAGATGCTTATACCACTGAGCTATCTTCTGAGGCTTCCATTTTTTACAGTAAATGCTATTAAAATAAATACAAATTATCTTCAGAATTTCAGGAAAGTTCACTGGGATTTTAGTTTTTTCAACTTTAATTGCTCATATGTGAGCCATTTCTTTCCTTGTTTAGATCAAATTGACTAGGAGTATGTCGCTTTTGTTTATTCTATCAGAGAACTAATTCTTCAGTTCACTAGTATTTTGAATTTTTCTTAAGTTTCTTAATTTTTACATTGATGTTTCCATCTTTGTGAGACAGGTCTTTCTCTGAAGCTCAGGCTGCCTTTGAACTCACTTTGTTGCCCAGCCTGGTTTGAACTAGTAATGATACTCCTATCTCAGCCTCATGAGTGCTAGGATTACATGCATACATCATCACACCTGCCTCTGATTTAATTTTTATAATTTTTTTATCTGTACTAGCTTTACACTCAGATTACTTTAATTTTTGTCGAACTTGAAGGTGTATCCTTAGTTATTTATGTGGACTCTCTCTGTTTACCTGATATGAACACCAGTGCTATAAATTTCCCACATAGGGCTGCTATCATTGTGTTCCATAATTTTTGCTATGTTCTATTGGAATTATTATTTCTTCCTTAATTTCTTTATAACACACTGATATTTCAGTAGAGTCTTACCTAGTTTCCATGGGTTTGTAAAGTGTCTTGCTTTGTTTTTATATTTTTGTCATTGGCTCCTCATTTCATTGCACTCTGATCTGACAATATGCATGGAATAATTCTGCTTATTTATACTTAAGCATGCTTCATTGGCTAGCATGGAATCTAGTTGGCAGTTAAGTCTCAAGTGCTGGTGAAAAGAATGTTCTTTCTATTGCTATTCTATTGAACAGTGTGGGTACCTAATAACACCATTCCCTTGAATGCTGGTCCCACTCGGATAAATTGTTATTAACTTTTTTTGTCTAGAAGATTTATTTGTGACCTTTGGTTATATGGTTTTCCATTATAACAGTGTTTGTTTTAATCTTATTGTTTTGGTGCTCATTATTGCTTCTTTATGAAGCTGAGTGTGTCAGTGTTTGGTGTATATATTTGTTGCAACTTCCTTTTGAATTTCTCCTGTGCCTAACATATGATGACATTCTATGTCTCTTCTGATCATTTTGGAATTGAAATTCACTTTATCTGAAATTTGAGTAGCTATGCCTGCTTTTTTTTCTGTTTTCAACTTGCAAAGAATATTACTTTCTATTCTTTGCTACCAAACTTGTGAATTCCTTTTGTATTAATTGTGTTTCTTGTATATTGCTTATAATTGGGTCTTGAATCTTCATCCATTGTACTAATGTGTGTCTTTTCATTTGGAAGTCGAGAATTATTCCTGAAATGTATTGATATATTCCTGCCCTTATATCATTTTCCTTCCATTTTTTTTTCTGGTTAGGTGCTTACCCCCCCCCCGGGGGGGGATTCATTCTATCTGAATAATTAGAGTTGTTGCTTTCATTGTGTCTTTCTATGATACCGTTGAGATTTCTTTAAATACTGGTCCTGAATTTCTTGAATATTTCCTTGTCATGAAAGAAATTTAGTTCCCCATAATTTGTTACCAGGAATCAAACTCATGACCTTGCACTTGACAAGCACACACTGCATCACTGAGTTATATTTTTGCTCTTCTACATATATTTTGAAGGAACTGTTTATAGAATATATAACTCAGACAGAATTTGTTGTATTTCAGTACTTGGAAGCATTTTAATCCAAGTTGCCTCTGCCTTTAAGATTTTTGTTTAGAAGTCTATAGTTCATTCAGTGGATTTGCCTTTGGGAGTGATTTGTTGCTTTGCTCTAACAACTTTTAAGATTTTGTCACTGTGAAGAGCTTCTGGTATTTTCACAATGACGTGACATGAAGAGGATCTATGTTCCTTATACTTATTTGAAATTCTGTATCCTTTACTCTTCTGTACATGTATTTCTCTATGTTTGAGAAGTTTTCTGCTATTCTTTCTTTTGTTAATTTATGTATTTGGGACAAGGTCTCACTATGGAGTTCAGACTCATAGTGACCTTCCTGTTTCCTGCCTCCCCAGCACTGAAATTACAGGGGTGTGCCACCACACCCAGACTTGGTAGCTGGCATGGTGTGTGGTCCCTAGGATCAAACCCCAGCCCCTCAGCTTACCTAGGCAGGTGTGTTAGCCCAATGACCTCTAGTGCAGGTCCTCTGCTATTATGTCTGTAAAGAACATTATCATACCAATGAGCTATCTTTCAATTATTTAGTTATCAAAATCACTCTTAGGTTACTCTTTATTTACACCACTCTGAATTGCATTTCTCATATTTTATTGTTGCTTTAAGGATTCAAGGTATTTGAAAGCATACTTATATTCCAATTCTGAAATTCTACCCTCATATTGCTCCTTTGTGTTGCATGTTTTTTCAATATAATATTTAATTGTATAGAGTTCTCTTTGTAAAACTTTCATGAATTCTTAATACTGTAACCTGGGTGTGGTGCACAAGTTTTCAGGAAGTGGAGGCAGGAGCCCTTTTTATGAGTCCAAGAACAGTGGGGCTAGAAAGTGAGCCTAGGCTACAGAGTTAGTTCAAAGTCCCTCGAACTATATAATGAGACCATGTCTCAAAATAAAACAAAACAAAACAGGAAGTATTTTATATCATTTTATTTAGCTCAGTTACCTTTTTATTAATATCTTTGAAAATATTCTGGATCACTGTGGTTATTACTTCCATTATCTGTTCACCAATTTTATTTCTGTGATTCTGATAAACAGGGTCTATTTGACCTGTTTGTCAACTCTTGTTTCTCTTATGAATAATTTGGGAGTATGGCTTATGCTTTTCTCCCCTTTAGTGTTTCTTGCATTGGCTTTCAGAGAGTTCTGAAGTGTGATGCTAAATTTTGTTGTTTTGACTTCTTACATTTTTACTTTTTGTATTTGCTACAATCACTGTGCTGAATTTAGTGTCACTTAATGGAAAAATATTTTTGCTTTTATACAGCTATGTTTAGTTGGTCTACTTTTGATTGGTATACTTTTGGCACTGCTAACTAAAGTCCTTTGCCTCTACCTTAAGATCTGACCAGCTATGCTACATTGAGAGAGGAAGGTGCTATATAATTGTCCCAACATTCAACTGAACAGAATTGTGCTCTTGCGCTTTCTCTTAATGTTAACATGTAAGCTGATTATGAGATATGGACATAACTTGTTAATGGCAACAGTTATGCAATCTTGTTAATGTAATGTAGACTGCATATAGTGCAACATCCAAGACAAACTAGATAGTAAGATACTATATAGAAATAATTAGTTGTCATCCTTCGCATAAAATAGAATTCTTCAGTTATACTATAAAAATTAAGACAACCAGGTATTGACATACATCTAATATGTACTGAATTTGACATTTCACTAATATTAGAAAAAACTACATCAGTAATTGCATAGTTCAGTGACTGTATAAAGATAAGAAATCCTATACTGAAGAAATAAGACTGTGAAATGGAGAATGAAAGAAGAAACGTTTAAAACTCCAGGGCAGTAGTGACTAACCTATTGAGAAATGTGATTTGCCTTTCTTTTAAGACTAAAGATATTAATATAGGAAGTTGTGTTTTCTAAACTAAACTCACAGCATTCAGTTTTATTTGCAGTGCTGGCCATTTGAAATAAATAAGTAGATTTTGGTTTGGAGCTTGTGCAGACCTCTCTAAAAGGTTTAGGATCACTGCTCTAGAATATGAGGAGGAAGAGAAAGAAAACGAGCAAAGGATACTTTAACAACTAGAAGGGTGCAAAGACCTGAGTTCAATCCCCAGTTCCAAAAAAATAAATAAAAAAAAACCTAGAAGTATGTTTATAGAATTAGGTAATTGTATTTAAAAAGCTCATGAGAAACTGAACATAACAGCAAATGGAAAAGTAAAAGGGTGGAAATTAAAAGGAAAAACTATTGGGTGAACAAGAGGCTAGTAAAAGAGATGCAAATTAGAAAATAATGTGATTTTGAACAAATAGTTTCCTTTTGGGATCCATTATTTTGCAATCTATGACCTCAATTTTCTCAGATACCCATCTTATTTTCCCAGGTTGTGTGTAAGGCAAAAATAATCCCTCAGGAGTGAGATAGCTTATTTGTTTTAGGCACTTGGCCAAGTCAATATATTAATTATTGTAAATGTTCTGCTAACTAGTTTTGAAACTGTTTCATTGCTATTTTACTTTTAATCTCATTAAATGAATAAACATTATAAAAATCAAAATAAATAAGAGAAAAAAACAATGGCCCCTCATCATAGTGGTACGGCAAGATGGCAGCCACTTCTGGATGCAGGTAGAAGCGTAAAGGTTTCAAAAGACAAGACTGAAACTTTCAAATGCAGGCCACCTCAAGCTGGGTTTTTCCTCTGGCTGCAGGGAGCAGGACCTGTTCTCTTGCTGAGCATGCTGAAAATTTCAGTGAGTTTTCTTCTAGCCACAGTATTCTCTGTGCTTCTTTCCTAAGAATGTCTTTCACCAAATCACCATTGTAGGAAAAGAGTTGGAAATCCTGAGGAGAAGCTGTTCTATATCTTGGGTTCAAACACTGAGTCTTTTTGTGGAGTAGAACCCAAACATGTTCGCTCTCTGAAGTTATGGCAGGCATCTATAGAAGAGACAGTCCTATGCCATTTAATATGAGGATTTATTACACAGTGCTCCACACATTCCCAGAAAATTACA
Organism: Ctenomys sociabilis; assembly: GCA_004027165.1. Classification (NCBI taxonomy): domain Eukaryota; kingdom Metazoa; phylum Chordata; class Mammalia; order Rodentia; family Ctenomyidae; genus Ctenomys; species Ctenomys sociabilis. Next base: position 5,464 of record PVKA01018721.1, read on the forward strand.
GCAACTGCAAGTCCACTGAACCAGAGCCTCTTCTTCCAGTGAACTCCTAAAGTCCTTAGGCATCGCTTTGTTTCTACATATTCACTCTTTCCTAATAACCAGAAATGAGATAGAAAACTACACTGCTTTGTTTCTTTCTCCTCTCTCTTTATTTTAGTATCTTCAACTTCATAGTGTTTACTTTTCCTGTCATTTTACTCAAGATTCCTAGGAATATGTCTATTTTCTTGTTCATTTCTTTTTTTCTCTATCAAAAATATGATTTATCATAGAGTGAATTTTTGTGGTTCACCACTGTGCTATTCTCTGTCCTTCTGAAAGTAACTGAAATCCATAAAAAAGGGAACACATGGAACCTAGCCTCCCTTCTTTTCAGTCACTGGAGTTCCCAGTGACGGAGGCTGCATATGAATTGCTATGATTTCTACTAAGTAGTTGCAGTGAAGACCTCAGGAATGAGGACCTGGTACAAGAAGTGGCCTCAGATTAGTAGAGAGGCTTATATATTCATAGTAAATAGAGGATCTGGGAGCTGATAGATCCTACTTATGGCCTTTACCTTAGGATTAAGGTTACCTATTACCTACATACAACAGATCTACTATCTTCTTGTCCCTTGGGTCAGACATGGGAGGCACTATGTGGCATGCTCACATCTATTGTGGGAAGAGAGGTGGAAATTCTTTAGGGGATAAAGTCTTGGTTTCAAAGGGGAAGGTCATTTCTTCTCTGGTAGGGGGCTGATAAAGAAGTTTATGCCTCCAAAAGAGGAAGATGCACAAACCACAGAAGCATGTGTGGGATGTAATAATTTATTTTCTCATTGATGAAATCTAATACAAAACACATGCAATTAAAAGGAGAAAATATGCCTGTAATCCCAGCACTTGGGAGGCTGAGGCAGGAGGATTGTTGTGAGTTCGAGACCAGCCTGAGCTACAAAGTGAGCTTAAGGCCAGCCTGAACCGCATAGTGAAACCCTGTCTCAAAAAGACAAAAAAAAAAAAAAAAAAAAAAAAAAAAAAAAAAAAAAAAAAAAAAAAAAAAAAAAAAAAAAAAAAAAAAAAAAAAAAAAAAAAAAAAAAAAAAAAAAAAAAAAAAAAAAAAAAAAAAAAAAACAAGGAGAAAATATGGGCCAGGGAGATGGCTCAGTGGAATAAGTACTTCCCTGGCAAGTGCAAGGGCCTGAGTTCAAACTCTGGTTCAACAAAAATAAAAAAAAGCAAATTGCCTAATTCAAAAACAGAACATGTTCATCTGGGACTTTATGGACAACTCCAAGGCAAAATATCACTGTGGAGAAGCCTTGTGAGAGGAAAGTTGCTCACCACACGTTTTCCAGGAATCAGAGTATAGAGGGCTGGGCCATGAAATGAGATGTAACTTGCCCTATGTCATGTACAGTGACCCTGTTTTTTATTTCAGAGAATAAATTTAAACAGAACAATAAAACTGAGTTTCTAAAAAAGGTTGTTAGGACAGTTAGGATAGTTAATGCATTAAATATTGTTGTTTTCCTAGTAGCTGCTCAGAGTAGAAGATATAAGCATGATATCTTGCCTAGGCAACATTAACACAAAGCTTTCATTTTAATGAATGAAGAGAAAAACCTGTATAACAAGCTTAACTATCTTGTGTATACATATTTTTAGCTTTAAACTATCTTCATTTCTACTTTCCTCCACCACAATTTGTCTTTTCTTTTAAACAGGTTCTTCCTCTTTCCTATTTTTTTTCTTTCCCTTTTTTTTTTCTTTTGGTGAAAGTTGGGATTGAACTGAAGCCCTTGATCTTGCCATGCAAGTGCTTATTGTACTGAGCCATCTCCCTAGTCTCAGAGTTTCTTCCAAATTCACAGTATCTATTGCACATTTCTGATCTACTTTACTTGTCTGTTTTCTCAGAATACTAGGATAATATGATTTTTATAATATGGGTCTTTCTTATTTCACTTGTGGCCTTAACTTACAGCCCTTTAAGCTATAAAATACTCAATTTTATCCTGCTTACTGGCTGAGAAGCAGTACTTGAATATATGAAAAAAATCCACATGTCTTTCATTCATTCCTTGCTTGATGGACATCTCAGTTATTTCCATGATTTTGTTTTAAAAATCATGCTACTATAACCATGCATGCATATATATTATTGTGGTACAATGATTTTAATTCTATTGGAAAGATATAAGAAGGTGTATAGATAGTTCAAATGGGACCTCTAGTTCCAGTTTCTAAAGAAATCTCCACAGTGATTTCTACAATGTTTGTCCTAGTCTACAGCCATACCAACAGTGAAGAAGAGTTCTTTTTTACTTCACTGCCCCTCAACCATTTTTGGTATAAGAGCTTGAAGGACATGATTTCCCTAATTTCTATTTATGCCTGTTTATTGCTTGTGTACAGGAATTCTATAATTTTTTTGTGTTAACTTCATATCCCACTGTGCTACTGAATCTGGACTTTAAATCTAGAGGCACTTTGGTGAAGTTTTGAGGATCTTCTATGCAGACTATCATGTCATCTGAAAATAATAAATAATAGTTCTTCCTCTCTTGCCCTTATCCCTTTTACTTTTTCTTTTGTATAGTTGCTCTGGATAATGTTTCTGCAATTACACAGAATAGGAGTGTAAATAATGAACATCTTTGTCTTGTCCTGATTTTAGAGCAAAAGCTTTTGCTTACTTGGTATGATATTTGCTGTTGGTTTGTCATAGATGTCTTTTATAAGATTAAGTAACAGCCATCTGTTTCAAGTTTTTCTAGTGTTTTTGTCATGAATGTGTGTTTGACTATGTCAAAGCTTTTCCAGTATCTAATGAGATAATCCCTTTGGTTTTGTTATTTGCTCTGTTAACATGAAGTGTTATGTTTATTATTTTTTCTAAGTTGAACCATCACTGCATCCCTGGTATGAATCTTATTTGGCCATGTTGTATACTATTCTTGATGATTTTCTGCATTCTGTTTTCTAGTATCTTATTAAGAACATTTTCATCTATGTTCAAGAAAATGAATGGCCCATAATTTTTTAATATTTGTATTTTTCCTATAAAATGTGTCTTTTTTTAGGAAAATACAGTCAGAGTTGCTTCCTTGTGCTATATATAAAATGTTAACATCAGAGGTAGTACAGTATAGTAAAAATACTTTTTGAACTGATCTCCATGCAAGCCCAAACCTCACTATTATGTAAAAAGAAAAACCAAGAAACAGGGGAGATGGCTTAGTGGAATATGCACTTTCCTGGCAAGCAAACGACCTGAGTTAAATCCCTGGTTCAGGTTGCCCCCCCCAAAAAAAGAAACACCAAAACAAATAAAAATAATCTCAAATAATTTGAGGTTTTTGGCAAAAGATGGTACTTTACACATCTAATCCAAATCAAAAAGCCTACAGACAGTTTTCAGTGAAAGAAATGAAATAAATATAAATTTTATGGATAAATAAAAGGTAAAATAATTTAAATAAGTGAACAGAACTAATTATTTTTTTAATTAAAATACTAATGGGGTACAAGCTTTTGCTTCTCAATATTAAACTTCTAAGTGTTTATAAGACTACTGATATTACAACCTCATCTTTGACCCAGAGAGTTGGTAATATTGATTTGATTTTGCAAATGATTGTACTTCCAAGTGAACGTTTCTATTTTTTCCCAACATCTATTGTACCCTTTGGATTCCATTTTTCTCTTTCATGTGCTTGAACTGAGATGATATCATGTTTGAACATGTGCATGTGATTTATTTCATTTAGGAAAATGTTCTCTACTTGCATCCATTTACTGATGAAAGACGCAAATTTATCCTGTTTTATAGATGAATAATACCTCATTGTGTAAATATACCAGAAATTCCTTATCTGTTCTTCTGTTGATGGGCATCTGGGTTGTTTCAAGGATTTACCTATGGCAAATCACACTATTCTAAAGATGAATGCACATATATCACTGTTGTATGATGTTTTATATCTTCTGGAAAAATGATCAAAAAAGGAAATAGTTCGCTTGAAAGAGATCTCCAACCCTAGCTTGTAAAGGAGTCTCCGCATTGATTTTTATAATGGTTGTACCAATCTGCATTCCTACCAACAGTTTTTAAAGGTTTCTTTCCCCCATAGTATCTCCAGCATTTGTTATTGTCTGACTTCTTCATGTTATCCATTCTTTCTGGGGTGATCTGGAGTATAAAGGTTGTTTTAATTTGGATTTTGCAAGTGACCAGTGATGTTTCACTTTTTTCATATATTTACTTGCCATTTGTATTTTTTCCCAAGACAAGTGTCTGTTCCCAGACGCACATTTTTGGATTGGGTATTTGAATTCGGGAGCCTTATTTTTTAAATTTCTTTGTATGTTTTAAGTAGGAGGCCTTTGTCATAGGGACAGTTGGCTATAGCATTTTCCCTGATTTTGGGTTTTCATTGTGCTCTGTTGGAGATTTGAAGTGCAGAAACTGTCCAAAAGCATGGGATCGTAATTGCTGATTCTTTAAATTATGTCCACGCAGTTTATTTTTCATTCATGAACTCTACTTATCCCTTTACTACTTTTCTCCCCCACCATGGCCAAATTTTATTTATTTATTTATTTATATTATTATTTTTTAATTATTTTTTAATTTTATTTAAGTACAAATATCAATCAGACAGTTTCAAGACACCTTAACAAGATAGATTCAATGAATTAATAGATTGCAAAGTGTTTTCATAATGCTTTGGTATCATACAAGGTGCATACATGATATTATATTTACAGATATTATTTTAGCACATGTCTCTTATCAGTAAACTAAGAGTGTAGCTGCTTAATTATCCTATTTTTTATACATGGATTATATCAAAAATTCAATAATTATTTTCCTAGTTGATGACCGTAATACTAGAAGCTGACATAATATCCTGTCCAACCACCATTAGTGCAGATCTTGCCTCTCATAGAATTATGTAGAAGCACAGCGTTATCTATCCCAACTGCACTGTGTATACACACACATCATGATTTTTTCTTTCTATACCCCTTCCTTTTCTACACCTGTCAAAGGTGGGCACTCCATTGTCATTCAACTAACTTAGTGCTTGAACTCAACACCACAATCCAACAAAGTCCAGCACTCCACAACAGTAGTGAGATATAAAAAGAAGTTCTGGACCATAGCCATTTAGAACTCAGCTTAATGTTATGGCCCCACGATGTATACTTCATTTTTATACTTTTCTGCTGGACGGTTAAGACCTAGATAGATCAAGACTTATATATGAACACATAAACTTTATATTTCTTATGTGGTGAGTGAGGTCCTCTCAGGGTTTATCTTGTAGTCCTGTACATTATTCTGTAGATCCTTTGTCTGTGTCATCCATGTGGATGAGTCACAGCTAATGCTTGACCAGTGTGCTCTCTGGGAGAGCTTGAGGGAAAGTTTTAGCTTCATGTGACTCTCGCCAGGCACACTATAGAACACCAATTTCTTTTCTTTGTGGCTCTATGATCTCCCTGTTCAGAAAATTTGGAGCTCATCTGAGTTTCATGATCTTGCAGTCCAAGTTCTCCCATGTCCTGAGTCTTCGATGACCTTGAAAGGTAAGGGCCAAAATCTTGGCTGGCCTTGTGACTCTTCTATTTCTCCAACTCTGACTTGTGAACTTAGGTTGTTAACCATCCAGAAGAAAAACTGATTAGTATCCTGCAGCATATGCCATTCACTTGGCCTTATCTGACTCAATTGATTTTAGTTGTTGAACGCTTCCATTTGTATTTCTGCTTTTCACTTCTTATACTAGGGAAATTATATGATATTTACAAATGTGTGTCTGGTGTACTTCAGTTATGAGTATATGTTAAACTGTCATCCACTTCAGTATAAATGCTTCAAATTTATCATTCTTAATAGCTGAGTAATACTCCATTATTTAGAAATACGACATCTTTTTCAACCATTCTGCATGTGATGGACATCTTGGTTTTTTCCCAGATTTTGCTGTCACACATTGTGCTGCTATAAACATAGATGCACATGGATCACTATGATACAATGTTTCCAGATCCTTTGGGAAAATTCCAAGTAGGGGCATAGACAGCTTGAATGGGATTTCTAGTCCTATTCTTTTGAGGAATCTCCATACTGACCTCCACAATGGTTGTACTAGTCTACATTCCCAACCGCAGTGGAGAAGTGTTCCCTTTGCTCCACAGCCTCTCCAACATCTGTTGTTGGTTGATTTCCTTATGATAGCCATTCTTTCTATAATGAGATTGTATCTCAGTGTTGTTTTTATTTGTGTTTTACGAATGGCTAGCGATGTGGAGCATTTTTTTAATATATTTATTTACTTCTTTAATTTCATCCTCTGAGAAGTGAGTATTCATCTCAGATACTCATTTCTGAATTGGGTCTTTAAATTAGAGGGCCCCGTTATATCTTTGTTCTTTATATATTCTAGACAGTAGTCCTCTGTCTGATTTTCAAAATTTGTGCATTGTCTTTTCACTCTGCTGACAATTACTTTTGACATATAGAAGCTCCTTAAGAAGAGTTGCTCCCAATTGTTGATACTTTCAAGAGCCTGCCTTGCGAATACATTTTGGTTCATGAAATCTTTACCTACCCCTATGTTTTCAAGAGTTCCTAGTACTTTCTGGTCCTGGAGATTGAGTGTTTCTGTTTTAATGTTTAGATCTTTAATGCATTTTGACTTTAACTTAGTGCATGGTGATAGAGCTGGGTCACGTTTCAATTTCAGGCATGCACAAAGCCATGCTTTTCAGCACCAGTTGTTAAAGAGGCTATCTTTCTTCCAGTGAGCTTGTGTAACCCCTTTGTGGAAGATAAGATGGCTGAGTGTTTTACCAGATGCCCCTCTGTCTTATGATCTATTCCACTGATCCTCAGGTTTATTTTGCCAATACCATGTTGATTTTATCACAGTGGCTTTGTAGTATAATTTCAAATCAGGAATTGTGATGCCTCCTACCTTGTCTTTATTGACCAAGATTTCCTTTGCTATTCTAGGTCGTTTGTGGTTCCAGATAAATTTTAGGATTGATTTCTCTAGGTCTGGGAGGTATGTTGTTGGTAGTTTGATAGGGACTGCAAAAATCTGTACAGCAATTTTGGGAGTATGACTATCTTCATGATGTTCATTCTTCCTATCCAGCAGCATGGAATATCTTTCCATTTTCTGAAATCCTCTATAATCTCCTTTCTTAGGGTGTTGGCATTTTCCATGAACAGATCTTTGATTTCCTCGCTTAAGCGAATCCCAAGGTATTTAATTTTCCACGTTGCTATTGTAAAAGGTATTGTTTCTATTGTTTCCCTTTCAGTGTGCTTGGTATCTGTGTAGAGGAATGCTCTTCACTTTTGAGTATTGATTTTGTACCCTGCAATGCTACTGAATTTCTTTACCAGTTCTAGTACTTTTTTGGTGGAATTTTCAAGTTCTTCAAAGTAAAGTATCATGTCGTCTTCAAATGATGATAATTTAACTTCTTCTTTACCTATTCTTATATGCTTTATTTCTCCCACTTTTCTAATGGCTGTTGCTAAGGTTTCCAAGACTATATTTAATAGGAGGGGTGAGAGAGGACATCCTTGTCTTGTACCTGATTTGAGGGTAAAGCTTTCAGTTTTTCCCCATTTAGGATTATATGAGCTTTTGGGTTGTCATACATACCTTTTAAAAAGTTAAGATAGAGTCCATTTACTCCAATTTTCTGTAGGACCTTGAACATGAATGAGTGCTGGACTTTGTCAAAGGCTTTCCCTCCATCAATTGAGATGATCCTGGGATTTTAGATTTCAGTCTATTAATATTGTGTATTACATTAATAGATTTTGGAATATTGAACCATCCTTGCATCCCTGGGATTAATCCTACCTGGTCATTCTGTATGATCTTCTTGATCATTGGCTGTATTCTATTTGCCAGGATTTTGTTGAGTATTTTTACATCTATGCTTATGAAGGAGATTGGCCTGTAGTTCTCATTTTTGGTTGTGTTTTTCCCTGGTTTTGGAATCAGTATTCTACTTGCCTCCAGAAATGATTTTGGGAGGACTTTTTCCTATTCAACTTCGTGTAAGAGTTTGTGGAGTGTGGGGATTATATCTTGTATAAATTTCTTGTAGAATTCCGCTGTGACTCCACCATGACCTGGACTTTTCTTTTTCAGTAGGCTTTTTATTACGTTTCATATTTCGTTGGCTGTTATTGGCTTATTAAGAGTTGTTATATCTTCTTGATTCAGTTTTGGTAATTTGTACCTTTCGAGGAATCTGTCCATTTCTTCTGCGACTTCTATTCTGTGAGCATAAGGATTATCGAAATAGCTATTTATATTCTTCTGAGATTCCATAGCGTCTATGGTGATTTCAACCTTTTCATTCCTTATCGCTTGTACTTGAAGTTTCTTTTGCCTCTTTTTGATGAGGTTGGCAAGAGGCTTATCAACTTTATTTAATTATTCAAATAACTAAGTTTGTGATTTGTGGATTCTTTGAACTGTTTTTTCATCTCAATTGAGTTAATTTCTGCTCTAATCTTTATGATTTCTTCACGTCTTTGTCCTCTGAGTTTGATTTGCTCTTCTTTTTCTAGTTGTTGGAGGTGCAACATTAAGGTTCTAATTTGTTCCTTTCTGTTTTCCTAATGTGTGAGTTCGTAGCTATTATTTTCCCTCTAAGAACTGCTTTCATCGCATCCCATAAATTCTGGTAAGTTGTTCTTGAATTTTCATTGAATTGTAGATATTGTTCAATTTCTTGTTGAATTTCTGCTGCATCCCATTGATTGAGAGTAGGGTGTTGTTTAGATTCCATGAGTTTAGTGGGTTTTTCTGGTTTCTTTTGTAATTTATTTCCAGGTTCCTTGCATTGTGGTCGGATAGTATGAAAGGGATATTTTCTATTTTCTTGCATATACTCAGGCATGACCTCTGGACTAATATGTGGTCTATTTTGGAAAATGACCTGTGTGCAGCTGAAAAAAATGTGTATTCCACTGTGGTTGGGTGAAACAATCAGTATATGTGCACCAGGTCCATTTATTCGAAACTCTGATTCAGATCTGCTACTTCCTTGCTAATTTTCTGTCAGGTTGACCTATATTTTTGAGATAAGGGTGTGTTAAGTTCTCCTGTTAATATTGTGTTCTTCGACATTAAGTTTTTCATGTCCCTTAAGATTTGTCTTACACAGTTGGGTGCTCCTGTTTGGTGCATAGATATTTATGAATGTTACTTCTTGCTCTTGAATTTTTCCCCTGACCAATATATAGTGGTTGTTTTGTCGTTTGATTATTCTTGCTTTGAAGTTGAGACTGAGAACAGAATTCCTACTCCTACTTTTTTCTGAGGTACTGAGGCATGTAGTATTGTTTTGCATTCTTTGACTTTGAGCCTATGAATGTCCTTTTGAGTTAAGTGTGTTTCTTGTATACAGCATAATGTTGGATTTCATTTCCTAATTCACTATGCCAGTCTATTTCTCTTAATTGGAAAATTGAGTCCGTTTACATATATGGTTATAATTGAAATGTGTTGACTTATGTTTGTCATGGTATTCACCTGGTATTGTTTACTCCTTTGTAACCTGTGTTGAATTGACTTTCTTGTTTAGTGGGTTCCTTCCATTCTCATTCATTTGAGTTCTTCCTTTGTGGGCTCTCTCTAGATCATCTTTCATCAGCCTGTGAAGGGATGGCTTTGTCATCATGAAATTCTTTAGTTGTCCTTTTTGAAGGAAGTATTTCACTTCTACATCAAACTTGAAAGGGAATTTTGCAGGGTATTTAGTCTAGGCTGGAATTTGTTTTCGTGTATGACTCGAAGTACTATGTTCCATGCTCTCCTTATCTTCATTGTTTGTGTAGAGAAGTCGGCTGTAAGTCTGATAGGTTTTCCTTTGATTGTGAGCCCCTTCTTCTCTCTAGCAGCTTTCAGTATACTATTTTTGTGTTGGATTTGTGGGAGTTTACTACTACGTCTCTGTGTGTTTCTACTTGGGTTGAGGCTATTTGCTGTTTTGTATGCTTCGTTGACATGAATGTTGGATTGTTTCCTCATATTTGGGAGGTTTTCTGGAATTATTTCTCCTCAAATTCTTTTTATGTCATTTGTATTGACTCCTTCATTTTCTTTGATACCAATTATTCTCACATTGTTCATCCTGGCGTCATCTTGCAGATGATGGATTATTTTTTCCTGCATTCTTGTTGTTTTTAAGAGATCTTTTCTCACCTTTTCACTAGCTGCTCCGGCATCTTCAAGATCTGAAACACTGTCTTCGCTTTCACTGAGACAGTTTTGTAGACTCGTGATTGCTATTTTTAGTTCTTCTATATCTCTTTGACTGTGTTTCATGTGTTCTATTTCTTTTCTGTATTGCTCATTCAAGGAATCCATCATATTTCTGATCTCCTCAATTTTTTTTATTCATGACTTCTTTAGAGGTAGTTATTAATTTTTTTTCTGCTGTGTTTCTTCCAAGTTGGATTTCCTCTGTATATTTCTGGACCTGTTTCTGTCTTTCAGATCATATGACTTCACAATGTTCCTTTTTGATTTAAGAACTTATTTCTGATTTGAAATCCTCATCATCTTTATGCTGTTGTTTCTTTGCTTCAGCTGCTGTTAATTCACATATATCAGGTGAAATGGTGCTCTCTGCACTTGTTCTGGGTGAGCATAGTTTTTCCATGGAATGATTCTGGAATTCATTCTTTATTTCAGATACTATGTATTCAGATATTTCTTTTTTAATTTGTGGAATTACTACTCGTTTTATTTCCTCTATAGCTTTCTGCTGCTGTTCCTATGGTGGTGTATCAGTTAATTCATTCATTGCAGCTGAGCTAGTATCCTTTGCCCTTCCTGATTGACTCGAGGTCTGGGATTGCCTTTTGCCCTTCTCTTTGTCATTTTGTTTAGCACTGACCTTTGACCTTTGGTGTAGAGCTTTGGTGCAGCTATGAACTTTGCTTGTTATGAGATTCTGGTTCCAGTTTATTAAGTTTGAGATTTTCCAGGTATGCCTATCCTGGATCTAGCTCTTGTGTTCAGTTTCTTTTTTGCTGCAGCTCCTTTGCTTCCCCTCTGTTGGTTCCCGGGGTCAGCCCTCCTGGGTCAGGCAGGTCGATCCCCAGGTGGGCAGGCCTGGGCTTTGTTGGGTCTTCTGGGATCACAAAAGGATAGTGGATGACCTTATTCACTGAGTAGGCTGTACTGAGTCAGCCAGCCTTTGCTGGGTCTGGGTCTACGGGCCGTAACCTGAGAAGGCTGGGAAAGGTCCCTCTGGTGCAGTGGGCCTGGAGCCTTCCCTCACAGGCCAGGCTGTGCTGGGTTTAGGTCCATGGTGTGGGACCGAGGATTGCTGAGAAATGTCCCTCTGGCGTGGCAGGCTTGGAGTCCTTACTCCAGGCCGACCTGCACTGTGTCTTGGGCTGTGGGGTGGGACCGATAATCACCTGGAAATGTTTCTCTGGCACAGTTTGCCTGGAGTTCTCACCGGGCCACGGGGGTGGGGGATAGGGAATCCCTGGGAAATGTCTCTCGGGCAAAGTGGTCCTGGAGTTCTACACTCATTGAACTTTGATGCCCAGAGAATCGGGGAAATTCCCACTCGTTCAGCGGCCTTTAGGGCAGGGGATCCAGTGAGGTGTTTGTTAGTCGGTCCTTAGGTTTCAGGCCAGTCACTGCCTTGGAGGGCTTGGGTACAAGGATCCATGTAGCACGCGTGGGAACAAGCCAATGGATCTCCTTCAGACTCACCACACTCTCACTGATCTGGGAACCCTGGTGAGTCGTGCAAATTCCCACTCGCTGGGAGAGCTTGGGCGGGATCCAGGAGGCCGCTGGAGTCAGCTGCTGTCTCAGGCCATGGGTCGCGCTGTATCACATTGTCTCTGGGGCTGGCTAGGTGTTTGCAGGATGGAGGAGTATGGCGGTGTTGGCTGCACTGTCTGTGGTTGGTCTCTGGGACTAAGCGTGGGCGGACGTGAGGGAGGACGATGGCAGTGTCCTCCCTGATGTCTCGGGCCAGTCTCTGGGGCTGGGCGGGTTCGGTCAGTATCAGGAGGATGGAGGTGTTGGCTGCGCTGTCTCTTGCTGGTCTCTCAGGCTGGCCGGGCGCAGGCGGGATCTATTTATATTATTTTTTAAATTTTATTTAAGTACAAGTATCAGTGAGACAGTTTTAAAACACCTTGACATGATGGATTCAATAAATTAATACATTGCAAACTTTTCATAACTTACAGCCATTATTATAGCAGATGTCTCTTATCTGAAAATGAAGAGTGTAGCTGTTTATGTATCTTATTTTTTATACCTGAATTATATCAAAGATTCAATAATTAATACTTTCTACCTTGTTATTTTCCTAGTGGTTGTCCATAGTTTTAGAAGCTGACATAATATCCTGTCCAAACACCATTAGTGCAAATCTTGCCTCTCATAGAATTATGTAGAAGCACGGTGTATCTATCCCAACTGTACTGCCCATACACACACCTCATGATTCTTCCTTTCTATACCCCTTCCTATGTCTATACCTGTCAACCGTCCAGCAGAAAAGTATAAAAATGAGGTATACAATGCGGGGCATAATAGTAAGTTGAGCTGTAAATGGCTACTGTCGACAACTTCTTCAGATAACTCACTATTGTTGTGGGATACTGGACTCGGATTGTGTCATCGAATTCAGGCACCTAAACTGGTTGAATGACAATGGAGTACCCCTATGTTTTTAAGATATCTATTTAAATTTTCCTTCAGAAGATTTAGTGTTTTCATTTTAATATTTAATTCTTTGATGCATTTTGAATATAGTTTTGTCCATGGTGATAACCATGGGTCTAGTTTTAGCCATTGGCATGTGGAAAGCCATTTTTTCCACTACCATTTATAAAAGAGGCTATCTTTCTTCTAGTGAAATTGATTGCTCCCCTTTTATTATTTATTTATTTATTTACTTACTTACTTACTTATTTATTGGTACTGGTGATTGAACTTTGGATCCTGTGTTTGCCAGGCAGTCACTCAGCTACTGAACTATCTCCACTTTTGGTCTTTTTATCAAAGATAAGTTGGCTGAGTATGTTTGCAGTTTGCTCTGTGTCTCCTAATCTTGTACACTGATTGCCAAGTATATCTGTATGCCAATGTCATGCTGACTTTATCACAGTAGCCATTATGGTTTGTGTCCAGTCATCCAGCCAAAGCCTCAAGTAAGACATGTGGTAGACATGGCTGGAGGACCAGGGATTGGCTTGAGGGGAAGGGCCAAAAGGCAAGGGCAGAGCTTGAGGAATGGCACCAAAAACGCACAAACTCTTAGACAGAATGCTCTGCCCTGCCCTCCCAAGCTACACCTGACCACTGGTTTCTATGAGGTTTAGAGTGGGTCATGCATGGACACAGAGGCACCCCAGCTTCTCCACCAGTCCCTGAAGCATAGGGTAGTGTTTCAGCAATTGAAGATGTCTCAGACAGAGAGGAGGTGTTTGGAAAAGACAGAGGCACTGACATTCTCTCCTTAGCAAATAGGACTCCAAGATCTTGCTATATATTCAGTCTGTTTTAAACTATGAAATATCCAGTAACTTGAGCTAATTAAACCTTTTTTTTCCCCTCATTTTGAATGTCAGGTATTTACCTCAGCAGCAAGAGTCGAGTAACAAAGAGAGTAGCTTTATAGTATAATTTTAGGTCAGGGATTTTTCTGTTGTTTTCTTAGTTTCTATTTCATTGATTTCTGCTCTTATCTTTATACTTTCATACCTTGTATAGGTTTTGGGTTTGTTTAGTTCTTTTGTTTTTCTAAAAGTTTGAGGTTCATCATTAGGTTATTTGTGCTCATTCTGTTTTCCTTATGTGTGAGTTGACAGCTATAAATTTCCCTTAAAGGGCTGCTTTCATGAGATCTGATAAATTTCATTATGTCATCTCAGAATTATTATTTAATTGTATATAGAATTTAAATTTCACCTTTAATTTGCTCTGTAAGAATTCTTTGAGGCCAGGCAGATGGCTCAGTAGAATAAGAACCTCCCTGGCAAATGCAAGGGCCTCAGTTCTGTCCCCAATTCTGGAAAAAAAAAAAGAATTACTTGTACAGAAGGTTGAAGGTTGTCGTTTTGTTTCCAATGATAATGCAGTTTTTGTGGTTTTCTTTGTTATAGGATTTCCAATTTCATTGCTTTATGACCAGATAGTGTGCCTGAGATATTTTCAATTCCTCTTCGTTTATTTAAACATGTTCTGTCAGCTAATAGTATACGATCCTTTGGGGGAAATGTGCCATGCACATCTGATAAGAATATGTATTTTCATATTTTCAAGGGGAATCCTCTGAATATATCTAGCAAATCCATTTTTTTTCACACTTTTGCTTTAATTCCAATACTTCTTTGTTGGCTTTTTGTCTACCTGACCTATGCAATAGTGAGAATGGACTATTAAGATTCTCCCAGTATAATTTTGTTAGCTCTTATTTGGTGTCTCATATCAGTTAAGATTTTTTATATGTAGTTGTGTGAACCTGTGTTTGCTGCATAAACATTTATGTTTGTTGTCTCCTTAAAATTTCCCCTAAATGACTATGTAATGATCTTCTTTGTCTCTTTTGATTAGTTGTGGCTTTAAGTTTGCACTGCCTGCAAATAGAATAGCTATCGCTGTTTTATGCTTGATTCCTGTGGTGTGGATAATCATTTTCTATCACATGACTTTTAGTTTATGAATTTCTTTTAGGATTAAATGTTTCTTGATTCCAGCATATTGTTGAACCTTTCTTCTTGATCCATTCTGCCAGTCTGCTTCTTTTGATTTGAGAGTTGAGTTCATCTACATTGATGGTTATTATATATATATATTTTTTCTTTCCATATATTTCCCTATTGTATGTGTTCTGTTAGCTTTCTATGCCTTGCAACTTCAATCTTTCAGTGTCCCTGTGTATGTGGTTCTCAGTATCTATTTCTAATATATCTTTTGGAGCATTCTGTAGATCTGGTTTGGTGGTCATAAATTTCCTCAGTTTCTCCTTGTCATGGAAGTATCATAATTCTCCATCCATTTTGAAGTATAACTTTGTGGGCTCCATAAATCTGGGTTGAAGATTGCTTTCCTTTACAAATTGAAATACTTTAATCCAAGTCTCATTAATTTGAGCATTTGTATTGAAAGTCTGCTGTGATTCTCATAGGTTTTCTTTTATAGATGACATATTTCTTCTCTCTAGCTACTTTTAATATATTGTTTGTGTGAGGAATCTGTGACATTTTGATTATTATATGCCTTGGTGTGGATTTAATTTGTCATAGATGTTTATAGTTTTCTATGTTTCATTTATCAAAATCTTTATGCCAGTGTGCAATGTTTTGCACATTATTTATGCAAAAAGGATTTTACTATTTTTTGGGCTGTCTCCAACTTTCTCACTGATTCCAATCAGTATTATGTTGTTGTTCTTTGCCTCATTCTGTAGCTGTTGTATTGATTTTTCTGATATCTGGTGACTTTTGAGATAGCTTTGTTTTCCTACTTGCTCATTGAGTTCTTGTCTTCTGATCTAATATTCTATCCTCCACTTCTTTCAATTTGTGGTGTATACTTTCAGTGAAGTCTCCAGTCTGCATTTATTGTTGGATCTACTTCATTGACTCATTTCTTGTCTATGTTTCTTATCATTTTCCCCCATTGTTTTCCTGAGCTTCTTTATTTGCCTGTCTGTGTGTAGTATAATTGATGTCATTTTGCTAGTGATTTCTTTTTGTGCCTTAGAAACTGTTTTCTCTATGGCCTCTTCCATTTTCTGTGTATGTGTGTGTTTTCACTTTTGTTGCTATCATTTTAATGGTTCAGTTTGTTGCCTTCTTGTTTCCTGTATTTCCTTCTGCTCTGGAGTTGTCCTGCTTGGGCTGGGTATTTTGGATTTCATTTTGTTATTGTGCTATTATATTCTGTCTTCTATTTTATTTATTTTTTTTGTGTGTTGATGCTTTTTGCATTAGTCTTATTCACTAATATTGAGGATTTCGAGGAGATGCTTGTTCCTCTGGACTTCTCCTCTTTCTAACAATACAATGCTGTGGCAATTGGGTATAAAAATAGTATGAAATTATTATTCTCTCACTTGCTATACCATCCCAGTTCAATGGAGGAAGCATGGGGCATGGACTTAAAGTCTTTTTGCCTTCACTGTTGTTGCTATCCGAGGCAATGAAGTAGTAGGGTGAAGGATGACTCTCTTACTGCTATCACTGTCTTCTTTTGACAATTGGGGATGCACAGTGATTGGGCTAACATTCTTCATACTGGCACCACCTTCACTCTTCTCGACAGAACGACTATTTCAGGGAAATGAAGGCATCACCTGGTACAGGCTTATTCTACTTCCAATGGTACTTCCGATCTGGGGAGATGGGGGGTGTATAGGGCATGAGCTGAAACGTTCCCCCTCGATCTCCCTCCTCTTCCTTTCATGTCCCAGTACCTAACACCAAGTTACCTATAAGCCCCCTTACTCAAAACATTTTCTAAAAGTTCTGCCTATGATCCCATGGGAGTTTATTGGGAAATCTAAATGAAGTCATATAATGAGTCCTGCATCACAGGACCATCATAGATGTGTGTACCTTCTGCCATGAGTGCTGGATTCCCCGCATACAGGTGATGCAATGGGCACCTGATCACTAATTCTGAGAATTTTGGAGATCTTAGGGAGGTGAGAAAATTGACAAGACATGGTGTCTTCAGGCTGGCATAGGTAATCCCATGCAGTCAGAAGATAGTGGCCCCAGGATCTTCCAAGAGTCAAAGTAAGGACCCTAAAGAAAGATTGAACCTACCTTGCACACAGGTGGGTGTTACAAACCATAAAACATGCACCTTCATACATTTCAGTTCTGACAATGGCAGTGAAGCTGAGAGCTGTGTCTTAGTTCTGGATAATTTGTCTCAGGGAGTTGAAAATCTTAGTATGAAGGGGCTAGACTCTGGACAACAAAAGTAAGATACAAGGCTATTTAAGCCAATAATCTAGGGGAGAGAAGAGTGAACCTTGTCAATAGAACATATATTCTAATTTTGACCTGTCCATTTGTCACCTATTATCAGATCCAAAGAAGAGAGATTTATTGGCTTCTCACATTTTCTCTGAATTTCTCACAGAAAAAAGGTTCTAATGAGCACATGGGCATAGGTCATCCAGGGGAGAGTTCTAGAACTTGTCCATTCAGAAAAGCAATGATTCATCAGATTCCTCTCCCACATTTCTTGGACCCAACTCAAATTTTCTACCTCCAGCTGTAGTTTTAAGTAGTTGTGTTCTGATGTGTTTTCCCTTTACTGCCTTTTATATATATTCCCTCTCATGGAGGTGGTCACTAGCTCTGATATATTTTCACAGGACAGAAGGCAACTGGAGTTAAGGCACAACTGATGATGTTGAATGACCAGAGAAGAAACCATACATTCACAGGAGTGAGAGCCCATCCAGTCCAGCCTACTGCTACTGTGAAGGCGGAAGTACTGCACTTAAGGCCTCCAGTCTGAAGTCCTCCCTGCCTTCTATAGGAGTTCCAGAAACCAGTGGTGGATGTCCTTGTCTGAGCAATGTCCACAGCTCACACAGAAGGTGATGAGGCTCAGCAGTGCCAGGACTCAAGGTGAGGTGCATGCCCTGATTGTATACCTAGGGTTCCCAGGCCACAGAGACTTCATGTGTTTAGGATTCATAAGCCATATTCTCTTCATTAGAGCCCAGTCTATGTTATTCAGCTGTAACCTGACAAGCAGTCTCACTTCCTGACCCAAATTTTGGGGACAGTGTCTCCAAGAGGACAGGACTGTAAGAATCACTAGAGCCCCTCTAAGAGAAGATGAGATATGGGCCTTCATGGGAGCTCATAAGGCTACCATTCTCAGCTGAGTACAGTCAAAGTATTTCTCCCTCTTTGTCCTTCTCTTCCAGGCACAAAGTTTTGATCACCAAACTTGCTGTTCCAAAGAAAGTCAGAGCATCTTCATAGTCAGAGAGAGTTAAAGTGCAGATTCTCAAACATGAGGGAGAACAAGTAGAAGCCCTGCTTTCTCTGCATTTTCTACCTCCTGTACTTACATCTCTACTACATCAAGAGAAGTGCCTTGAGGTGTTATCCTGTCTCTAAAGTACACAAGATGTCCTCTCCCCCAACTTCCATGGCCTCAGATCAACAGAACCAATCCACTGAGTTTTTGTGCAAGCAAGAAGTGGATAATCTGTGCAACTCAGAGGAAGTTCTTGTCTGTCAGATCTTGTGACTTGTGTTCCTAAGATGACAAGATAGTTAAATTACTACCAATCCTGCTCCTCAAGTATCAAAAGAAAGAGCCAATCACCAAGGAAGAAATTCTGAGTGTTGTTGATGAAGATTACCATGTGTACGTCCTTCTGATTGTCAGTCTGGTCTATGAGTGCTTGTGTATAAGCTTTGGAATTGATATGAAGGAAGTAGGTCCTCCTGGCCACACATATATGCTTATTCCTCTCTTGAGCCTGACTTATAATGGACCACTGGTTAATGACCAGGTCATTTCCAAAATCAATCTCCTCATAGCCATCCTTACTACTATCTTCTTGAAGGGTAACCAAGTCAGTGAGGAGGACATAACGAGAGTGCTGAGAATGAGAAGAGTTGCCTCAGAGTAAATATGTTGCTATTGATGAGCCCTGGAAATTCATCACTGAGGAATGGTACAGGAAGGTTACATAGAGTACCGGCAGGTGCCCAACAGGAATTGTGCTCATTATGAGCTCCTGTGGGGTCCAAGAGCCCATGCAGAAACTACCAAGATGAAAGTCCTGAAACATTTGGCAAAAGTTAACAGGAAAGATCCCAGGTCATATACACATCTGTATGAAAAGGCTCTGAGAGATGACTTACAGGATGCCATGCTGGAGTGATAAGCCACAGAGATGGCTGAAGTGCAGGATAGGAACTGGGGAGGCTGTAAACAGGAGGGTCACTGAGCTGTGTAGTGATACCCTGTATGAAACACATAAAAAATAAAAAAATAGAGTGGACAAACAAGAAGTGGTATTTTTATGCAGTGAATTTTTTTTGACATAAATCAGACTTACATTTGTAGACATTGTATTGTCTCCCTAGTATAAGAACCTGAAAAAGTAAATAAAATCTCAAAAGTACAACAAATACTGTGAAAAGATAAGAAACTGTTCAAAGGGAAGGAACAGCTGGCATGAGAGAAAGGACAAAAGAAAGAAGGGAAAAGAAATATATTTGTATACACATAGAGTAGCTTAGACAATTGTACTGCTGATTTCTACTGAGACATTGAAAGGAACAATTAATTTTTTGACTATTTTTCTGGCTAATTTTGCATGGTTATATCTGGTAATATGCACAACTAATTTTATGATAGTGATATGCACTGTAAAAACTACTGTTCAATTCCTGCCGTTTTGTTTAGTGAAATTCTGTGTCATTTGTTTATATTTTCAAGATATCTTATTCTCTTTAAAAATAAAATAAAATAAACTACCATGTAAAATATAGATGTACCTGAATTTTCTCAATTTTTTCCATTATTTTATATTGGAAATTCTACTGTCAGTATAGAACTGCAACAGCTTACAAGCAATTTAAGAATCAAACTCTCATTACAGCTGTGCTCTTGGGAAGGTTCTGTGTCTGTAGTAGAGATATGCATAAAACAGACTGATGTGGAATAAACCTATGCTATATGACTTCACAGTATAACAACGTCACCAAACCTGAGAGACAGAAGTATGCCCACAAGCACCTAAAGAGAAAATAGTAGAGCACTGTGGCAATGGAGTATAGTACAGAGCTGAAGTGGGTGAGTGTTGAGCCATAGCAATATCTGGCTTATAGTAAATGCAGTTTTAATAGAGCTACACGGTAATTAGGGGCAGACCATAAGACAAGGTGACTAAGGCCTGAGACGATAGACTAAAAGCATAGGAGTCTGCTCCAAAAAGCACTTTTAGATGATATATAAAAATGAGAGAAATCCTCACCTGGGACAGATATTAGATGAGCAGTCCTATGCAAGGCATAAGCCAGGAACTTATGCCAGTCTTCTGCAAGGTTTTCTTGAGATATAAGGGTGATTATGACATGAGGTGAAGTCCTGAAGTCCCGGAACAGGTGTTCTTCTCTCTGCTGAAAGTGTCAGCTTGCTAGAGCTTTGCATTACCTCAGTTGAAGAAAAATTCTCCCTTTAAGTCCAGTTTGCCTCCACACTCTTACAATATGATCTCTTAAGTGGTATAATCCCATTAAACATGAGGTCACACCACTTTCTGGGCAAGTGATCCTCCTTCCAGAAACTCAGAGTTCCAGGTGTCTTCTTTCTGCCTTATACCTATACTCAATCCGGGACAGTTTTCAAAAATTTCGTTTGTGAAGGATGTTTGTGCTAGTGATGTCAGGAACTCAAAACGTTAGTTGAAATTTCATCCAATTGCATTTGTAGTGAGCTTTGCCTTGTTCCTAGAATGACAAACTTTTGGCTCTTTCTCATAGGTGCATTCATAGTCCTAAGGCTAGACTTTTGATGAAGGGGAAATGATTAAAAATAGAGGTCCTGGTGGAAAGGAAGGTACAGGGAAATGAAGAGTATGGTGACTTAATCAAAATGCAGGAAATTTGAATTTGTTGGTCCCCTCAGGTAAAGTCTCTCCCACATCTAATCAAGGAATACATCCTCTGAGAGATAAAATATGAAGGATAATGATTTCTTAATAGTAATATTGCCACATTTTCCTTTCAGTTTCCTGTGGAGCTGCAGCTTTACTCAGAAAGGTATGCATAAATTTTGTGCAAACTGAGTGAAAATGTCTCCCATCCAAGTACTAACCAGACCCAATCCTGCCTAGATTTGTAGTAATAGTGTTTGGATAGGATATCATGTCTGCATTTTGTACTATGAATAACCACTATGAAGACAACAATATGCAGTGTATTATTTATGAAACTGTCCGGCTAATCAGTTTTGAATCTCTCTCATTGCTATTTATTTCTCAATGAAATTAATAACATAGAATGGAAATGTCTCTATTAAGACAATACTAGAACCAGATGTTTATCACTGATTATTCACTATATGTTATACATTATGGTGAATATTGTAATAAATTTCTTACATTTCACTAGTCCTACTTCTAAACATTTCTGTGAAACCAAATTTATAGATGATGAATTGGAGGACAACAGAACTCAGATACTTCTCAGGGTCCCTGAATAGGAAATAGAAAGGCCAAGAATAGATTCCGAGTGTGAGGTCATCTACAACCACCCAGTTTCCAATCTTCCCAACTTGAATCCAGATCTGCTTCTGAATTTATTTCTATACTCAGAGAAATAAAATATATTTTTCCAGGCTGTACCAGATGTCTGTGTCCAAGTCACTGAACCCTCACCTGAATTCAGAATGTAAAACAGAGTAGGCAATTGGTGTTCCTTACTACCATGGGAACTCCTAGAATCATATTCCCCCAGCCAATATTCCCCCAGACGTATTCTTTCAAATATTTCTGTGCATTCCAATTGTCCATTTATCCTTTTGTTTCAGGTACTCCGATTTTTTTGAGTTCTTTATTCTGTGTATTAGTTTCCACTTGAGGAACAGTGGTCAAAAATTATTTCTGTTCTGTGAGTTGTCCCTTCACTGTGCTGGCTAATTTTGTTCTGCAGTCTTTTTTTTTTCTTTTTCTTTTTCTTTTTTTTTTTTTTTTGTAAAGCCTGAAATTGAACCCAGGTCATTGTGTTTGCCATTGAAACATTTATCGCACTGAACCATCTACCCGGCCCACAATTACTTTTTTATTTCATATCATCCATAATGTTGTTTTTTGATGTTTTTTGTGCACTTGTGGTTCCATTTATTAAATCCAAGTTGTAAAAAAGAACAAATAATTTATGTTCATTATAAACCTTGTGTAACATTGCAAGGAGCAGCTTCACTGGTAACACTGAAGTTCTAGAAGCAAAGACCTAGATGTCTTTAGATAGAATACGGGTTAAGAAAGAAAGAGAAACTTTTGTCACATGCATTTCTTAGAATAACACTAATCACTACAAAGGAGCTGAGACTTCACATACTGATCTGGTTGAAACTCCATATAATTATGTGAGATTTGAAAAGCAGTGCAAACTCTTACATATCTAGGCCAGAGAGATAGCTCACTGGAGTAAGCACCTACGTAGTATGCCCAAGGTCCTGGTTTCATCACTGGTAACAACAAAAACAACAATAAAAAACCCCCTCTTAAAGATTCTTCTGAATTTGTTTGATGACATCATGCAAGGGATCAAATTATATGAATGAAGATAAGACAAGTAGTTTCTGGGAATGAGGAAGGTCTGCACATCAAAGAATGATATATCTCTACAAGAGAAGCAGGAGTGATTCTGATGTTGATGCAATAATTATGCATCTTGGCATTAACTATGTCAATAACCATTTGAGAAATCAGGCAATAGTACAATTTTGATATGTTATCACTGAGGGTATAATTAAAATTTTCCAAGACCTAAATAAATGATTTCTCACAACTGCATTGAAATAAATATACAGCTGTCTAAAATTTAAACTTGAGTTACAACATTTTCACAAGTAATCCACCTCTTTATGGTGAACAGTAAAGATGAATCACTCTCAAAGACTTCTCCCTAGGCAATTATTCCATTTTAAGGAACTGAATTTGTGAGGTCCAGTGCCAACATTTCAGTGTTTCAGAGCTCTATTGAGGATCTCTGGCAATAAAATTTGGTATTTCAATGGCCTTGAGCTGCTTACATCATTGGGTTGGAATCACCAAAACCAAATATGAGGTAGGTGTAGAAGGAATTAGAGTTTCCTCGGAGTATCTCTTGCACCACTGATCTACTGTTTCTTCCTGGATAGATACCACATACTGAATTTTTGTCTTTGATTTTTATTTTTATGCATTTTTACAGGATCTACAGGTCTCATTTCACATATCAGTCCCTTAGTGATTCTCCTGTTTTCACCCTGACAAGTGCTGGGATAACAGGCCTGCACTGTCTTAATCACCATCTCAGGATGCCGTGGGGGTGAAGCCAGACAGTATGTCAGGGATCTAACCCTGGATTTTGTGCTCTGAGCTATCTGCCAGCACTTGTATCCTATTTTGGCATAAGATACAACAGTTAATGTAGAAATTTGTATTCAGTAATCAAGGCTGAACCCCTCCTTATCTGCCACATCTGGCTCCCTGAGGATCCATCACTTGGAACCACCACCTTGCATTTCCTTTGCATCTCATGGCTTCCCTGCACTGTCCAAGAGACACACCGAAGTATCCTGTTGTTCAATTATACTCTTCACACTTGTGTATTAGTTGTGATAAAATTGATTGTCTATATATAGTTGACGATTTCCAAGTGGTCTGAATTATAGAAAACCCAATAAGGCTAAGGTCCCTGACCTCACTCAGGTTACTTGCCATTCATGTCTTCACTTTAGAGAGTGGAATAGACCACTTTCAGCTGATCCTGTTTTTGTTTGTCTTGATTGTGTTTCTCCTTCAGCTGTATGAAATGCCTGAAGTCCATTGGTAGTCTCCTTTCCTTATGTCTACTGCAAAGGTTAGGTGCTCTGGCGGAGGCTTTTTTCTTCAGACAGAATGTAGACGTGCTTTGGAACTTCCTTGCTCTTCTAGGCATCTGAAAGAAAAAAGAAAGATTATAGAAAGGTGCTGGCTGGTGGAAGAAGATAGAGGATTGTATGAACAGAGGCTTTAGGAGAAGGTAGTGGCTTGAGATTAGGGGAGGAGCATAGATGAAAGATCCAGGGGAAGACAAGAAGATACTTCTGTGTATTCACTCATCTTGTGTTTGGATCAGGTATAAGAAAGGGAGCTTTATCTTCTCCCTCCCCTGTATGCTTGTGCTGGGTGTTTCTATGTCTTCCCAGTTACTGGTGATTCTGTTACCATTCCTATACTGTCTTGTCTTCCCTGTGGTTTAACAGAGGCCTCCTGAACTCTTTATATGTCTCTCTCAGGACAATGAGTTATCACATCATATCCCAAGGGGGAACAGTCTCATAAATCATAGAGCAGTAACTCATTTGCTTTGAGAAATCAAGTCTGGAGAGGAGGAAAGTATTGTCATTGAGGGTGGGAGAATGGGAAATTTTCTTAGCAAAAATGTTGTCTTCCCAAACCCTGGTTGAGTGGTTGACATTATAAGGAGCCAGTGTCTACTACAGTTTCCCTCAGACAAAGGATTCAGTGGTACATTCTGTGTTCTCACCTTACCATCATACCCTCAGTGTAGTCTATCTAGAATCCCTGTATGTTAACCTGGCCACACCTAAGTCTATCTTGAAATGAGGAGCATCCCATTTCCTGCATTCAAACACTTGTATGTCCTATGTTGTGAATTTAAATATTGGCTGCTAGCGAAAAGATTTCTGTCTCATCTCTTCCCAGTTTTCCTTTAGGTTCCACTATTTTAGTGTGTTTCTTCATGAAATCACTGGTTGCAGCTTCAGCTTGTCAAAAATTCAATGAATAAACATGTTAAAATGGGTGTCCTCGAGACTGGCCAGAGACAGCGCGGCTGACTCCACCATCCTCCTCAACCCCGCCCACACCTGCCCAGCCCCAGAGACCAGCCAGACACAGTGCGACTGACTCCGTCATCCTCCTCCATCCCGGTCATGCCTGCCCAGCCCCAGAAACTGGCCAGAGACAGCACGGCTGACTCGAGCAGACTACTCGATCCTGCTCCAAACTCTCCAAGTGAGTGGGAATTTGCACGACTCACCAGGAATCCCAGATCAGTAAGTGTGTGGTGAATCTGAGGGAGAGCTATTGGTTTCATCAAACACACGCTACCCGGATCCCTGCCCCAAGCCCTCCAAGCCAGTGACCGGCCTGAAAGCTCAGGACCCACTCACCAACACCTCCCCAGATCCTCTGCCCTAAAGCTCGCTGAACTAGTGGGAATTTCCCTGAGCCCCTGGCATCAAAGTTCAGTGAGTGTAGAACTTCAGGACGGCCATGCCAGAGAGACATTTCCTAGGTATTTCCTGCCCCCACACACCCAATGGCCCAGGGAGAGCTCCAGGCCCATGCTCCAGAGAAACACTTCCCAGAGAGTGTCAGTCACACCTCAGGACCCCAGAGACAGTGAAGGCCAGCCTGGAGTGAAAACTCCAAGCCTGTGGTGCTGCAGGGATACTTCTCAGCAATCCTCGGTCCCAGGCCATGGCCCGAAACCCAGCGGAGCATGGCCTGTGAGTGTGGGCTCCAAGTCCGCTGCACCAGAGCGACCTTTCCCAGCCTTCTTGGGTTACGGCCGGTAGACCAGAACCCAGCACAGGCTGGCCAACACAGTACAGCCTAATCAGTGAACAAGATCATCCACTATCCTTTTGTGAGCCCAGAAGACCCACCAAAGCCCAGGCCTGTCCACCTAGAGAGCAAGCTGCCTGACACAAGAGGGCTGACCCAGGCAATTTTCTGGACCTTCGCCCCAAAGGGAGGTAAGACAGGGAACTTTCATTACTTGCTGTGCATCACAGTTTGGTTCGTGCTCACCTGAAGAGGGAACCAACAGAGGGGAACCAAAGGAGATGCAGCAAAAAAAAACTGAACACAACTGCTAGATACAGGATAGTCAGACTTGGATAATCTCAAACTCAATGGACTGGCACCTGAATCTCATAGCAAGCTAAGGTTATAACTGTAACAGAGCTCTACAGCAAAGGTCAAAGGTCAGTGCTATACAAAATGACAAAGAGAAGGGGAAAAATGCAATATCAGACCTTGAGTCCAGCAGTAAGGGCAGAGGACAATAGCTCAGCTGCAATGAATGAATTAACAGAAACAGCAGCAAAGGAACAACAGCAGAAAGCTACAGAGGAAAAAATGAGAAGTCATTAATCAAATTAAAAAAGAAATATCCAAATACATAGGATCTGAAATAAGGTATGAATTCCAGAAACATTGGGTGGAAAAATTATGCTCACCCAGAACAAGTGCAGAGAGCACTATTCCAGCTGAAATGTATGAGTTAACAGAATCTGAAGCAAAGAAACAACAGCAGAAAGATCATGAGGAATTCAAAGGAGCAATAAGTTCTGAAATGAAAAGAGAATTCTTTGAAAAAAAAGAATTCTTTGAAATCGTAGCATCTGAAATACAGAAATGAGTGCAGAGATATACAGAGAAAACCCAACTGGGAAGAAACATTCCACGAAAAGAATTAATAACTACCTGTAAAGAAGAAATGGATAAAAAAATTGAGAAGATCAGAAATATGATAGATTCCTTGAATGAGAAATACAGAAAAGAAACAGAACACAGGAAACACAAAGAGATATAGAAGAAATAAAAGTATAAATCACGAGTCTACAAAGCTGTCTGAGTGAAAGCAAAGACAGAGTTTCAGATTGGGAAAATGCTGGACTAGCTAGTGAAAAGGTGAGAAAGGATCTCTTAAAAACAACGAGAATGCAGGAAAAAATAATCCGTCACCTGCAAGAGGATGCCAGGATGAACAATGTGAGAATAATTGGTGTCAAAGAGAATGAAGGAGTCAATACAAATGACATAAAAAGAATTTGCAGACAAATAATCAGAGGAAACCTCCTAAATATGAGGAAACAATCCAACATTCAGGTCACTGAAGTATAGAGAACACCAAATAATTTCAACCCAAGTAGAAACACACCAGGACATACAGTAGTTAAGATCCCAAAAATCCAACACAAAAATAATATACTGAAAGCTGCTAGGGAGAAGAAGGAGCTCACATTCAAAGGGAAATCCATCAGAATTACAGCTGACTTCTCTACACAAACAATGAAGGTAAGGAGAGCATGGAGCAGAATTCTTCAAGACCTACACACACACACACAAAAAAAAAAAAAAAAAAAATTCCAGCCCAGATTATTATACCCTGAAAAATTCACTTTCAAGTTTAATAGAGAAGTGAAATATTTCTTCAATAGACAACAAATAAAAAATTCATGATGACAAAGCCAGCCCTTCACAAGCTGGTGGAAGATGTTCTAGAGAGAGACCACAATGAGCAGCACTCCATGAATGAAAATGGAAGGGACCCACTAAACGGGATAGACAATTAAACACAGGTTACAAAGGAGTAAACAGCACCAGGTAAATACAATGACAAACATAAGTCAGCACCTTTCAATTATAACCATTAATATAAATGGACTCAATTCCCCAACCAAGAGAAATAAACTGGCACAATGGATTAGGAAACAAAATCCAACAATATACTGTATACAAGAAACACACTTCACTCAAAAGGATATTCATAGTCTCAAAGTCAAAGGTTGGAAAACAATACTACATACCCCAGCACCTCAGAAAAAATCAGGAGTAGCAATTCTCTTCTGACACAGTCTCAACTTGAAACCAAGAATGATAAAATGACATAAAGAAGGCCACTGCATATTGGTCAGGGGAAAAATTCAAGAGCAAGAAGGAACATTCATAAATATTTATGCACCAAACAGGAGCACCAAACTATATAAGACAAATCTTAACGGACATGAAAAACTTCTTGTCTAAGAGCACAATCTTTTTTTTTTTTTTTTTTTTTTTGTCTTTTTTGAGACAGGGTCTCACTGTGCAGTTCAGGCTGGCCTTAAGCTCACTTTGTAGTAAGAGCACAATCTTAACAGGAGACCTTAACACACCCTTATCTCAAAAAGATAGGTCAACCAGACAAAAAAATTAGCAAGGAAGTAGCAGAACTGAACCAGAGCTTGGAACAAATGGACCTGGTGGACATATACAGAGTGTTCCACCCAGCCACAGCTGAATACACATTTTTTTCAGCTGCACACGGGTCATTTTCCAAAACAGAAAACATACTGGTCCATAGATCATGCCTAAGTATATGCAAGAAAATACAAATTATCCCATGCATACTATCTCACCACAATGCAATGAAACTGGAAATAATTGACAAAAGAAACCAGAAAAACCCACTAAATTCATGGAAACTAAACAACACCCTACTCAGCAATCAATGGGTTGCAGAAGAAATTAAACAAGAAATTCAACAATATCTACAATTCAATGAAAATTCAAGTACAACTTACCAGAATTTATGGAATGCAATGAAAGCAGTTCTTAGAGGGAAAATAATAGCTATGAAATCACACATTAGGGAAATGGAAAGGGAACAAATTAGCACCCTAACATTGCACCTCCGACAATGAGAAAAAGAAGAGCAAACAAAACCCAGAGCGCAAAGATGGAAAGAAATCCTAAAGATTAGAGCAGAAATTAATTCAATTGAGATTAATAAAACAGTTCAAAAAATCCACAAATAAAAAGTTGGTACTTTGGAAAACTAAATAACGTTGATAAGCCTATTGGGCACCTCTTCAAAAACGAGGCAAAATAAAATTCAAGTATAAGCAATAACAAATGAAAAGGTTGGAATCACCCAGAACCAGCGGAAATTCAGAAGATTATCAATAGTTATTTTGAGAATCTTCACGATCACAGAAGACACAGAAGAAGTGGACAGATTCCTTGAAAGGGACAAATTACCAAAGCTAAATCAAGAAGATATACAAACTCTCAATAAGCTGATAACAGCCAACGAAATACAAAGTGTAATAAAAAGCCTACCAACAAAGAAAAGTCCATGTGCTGATGCATTCACAGCTGAATTCTACAAGAAATTGATAGAATATATAATCCCCACACTCCACAAACTTCCACGAAGTTGAAAAGGAAACAGTCTTCCCAAAATCATTTCTGGAGGCAAGTAGAATACTGATCCCAAAACCAGGGAAACACACAACCAAAAAGGGGAACTACAGGCCCTTCTCCCTCATGAACATAGATGCAAAAATACTCAACAAAATCCGGGCAAATAGAATACAGCAAATCATCAAGACGATCATACACCATGACCAGGAAGGATTCATCCTAGGGATGCAAAGATGTTTCAATATTCAAAAATCTATAAGTGTAGTATCCTATAGTAATAGACTGAAATGTAAAAATCACATGAACATCTCAATTGATGCAGAGAAAGCCTTTGACAAAGTCCAACACTCATTCATGTTCAAGGTCCTACAGAAAATTGGAATAGATGGATTCTATCTTAACTTGATAAAAGCCATCCATGACAGCCCAAACACTCATATAATCCTAAATGGGGAAAAACTGAAATCTTTTCCTCTTAATTCAGGTCAAAGAAAAGGATGTCATCTATCACCCCTCCTATTCAATATAGTCTTGGAATGCTTATCAAGAGCCGTTAGAAATGGGGGAGAAATAAAGGGAATAAGAAGAAGTAAAGAAGAAATTAAATTATCACTATTTGCAGACAACATGATACTTTTCTTGGAAGACCCTAAAAATTCCACCAAAGAACTCCTAGAACTCATACAGCAATTCAGTAGCATATTAGGATACAAACTCAATACTCAAAAGTCAATAGCATTCCTCTACACAGATAACAAGCACACTGAAAGGGGAACAATAGAAACAATATCTTTTACAAAACCACAGCGGAAAATGAAATACCTTGAGATTCACTTAACCAAGGAAGTCAAAGAACTTTTTACGGAAAATTACAACACCTTAAGAAAAGAGATTATAAAGGATTTCAGAAAATGAAAAGTTATTCCATATTCCTTAATAGGTAGAACCAACATCGTGAAGATGGACATACTCCCAAAATTGTTGTACAGATTTAATGCAATCCCTATCAAGCTGCCACCAACATACCTCTCAGACCTACAGAAATCATTCCTAAAATTTATTTGGATCCACAAACGAACTAGAATAGGAAAGGCAATCTTGGCCAATAACGACAAGTCAGGAGGAATCACAATTTCTGACTTGAAATTATCCTGAAATGCCACTGTGATAAAATCTACATGGTATTTCTAACAAAATAGACTTGAGGATCAGTGGAATAAAAGAGAAGATGCAGATGCATCTACAATCACACTCAGCCATGTGATCTTCTACCAAGGGGCTACACATGCTAATTGGAAGAAAGATAGCCTCTTTAAAAAATGGTGCTGGAAAACATGGCTTTCTACATGCCGAAAATGAAAACTTGACCCAGCTCTATCACCATGCACTAAGTTAAAGTCAAAATGGATTAAAGATTTAAACATTATAACAGAAACACTCAATCTCCTGGAACAGAAAGTAGCAGGAACTCTTGAGGACATTCTATATGTAATGAGTTCATGAACAACCATATATTCGCACGCGAAGCTCTTGAAAGAATCAACAACTGGGATCAACTCTTAAGGAGCTTCCGCATGTCAAAAGAAATTGTCAACAGAGTGAGAAGACAACCCACAAACTTTGAAAAAATCCTAACTAATAAGCAATCAGACAGAGGTCTACTGTCTAGAATATATAAAGACCTAAGATATAACAGGGCCTTCAAATTTAAACACCCAATTCAGAAATGGGCATCTGAGATGAATACACACTTCTCAGAGGACGAAATTAAAGAAGCAAATAAATATATGAAAATATGCTCCATATCGCTAGCCATTCGTGAAATGCAAAGAAAAACAACACTGAGATACCAACTCACTCCAGAAAGAATGGCTATTATAAGGAAATCAACCAACAAGAAATGTTGGAGAGGTTGTGAGGAAAAGAGAACACTTCTCTACAGCGGGTGGGAATGTAGACTGGTACAACCATTGTGGAGGTCAGTGTGGAGATTCCTCACTGACAGTAGGACAAGAAATCCCATTCAAGCTGGCTGTCCCCCTACGGTGAATTTTCCCAAAGGACCTAAAAACATTGTATCATAGAGGTATATGTATACCTATTTTATAGCAGAACAATGTGTGATAGCAAAATTTGGAAACAACCAAGATGTCCATCACATGAGGAATGGTTGAAAAAGATGTGGTATTTGTATATAATGGAATATTACTCAGCTATTAAGAATGATAAGTTTGAAGCATTTATACTGAAGTGGATGGCACTAGAAGATGTACTCATAAGTGAAATAAACCAGACACACATGTGTAAATATCGTATTGTCTCCCTAGTATAACAAGTGAAAAGCAGAAATACAAAAGGAAATGTACAACAAGTAAAATCAATTGAGTCAAATAAGGCAAAGTGAATGGCATATGCTGCAGGATACTAATCAGCTTTTCTTCTGGATGGTTAACAACCTAAGATCACAAGTCAGAGTTGGAGAAATAGAAGAGCCACAAGGCCAGCCAACATTTTGGACCTAGCCTTTCAAGATCAACGAAGACTCGGGATGTGGGAGAACCTGTACTGCAATATCATGAGACTCAGGTGAGCTCCAAATTTTCTGAGCAAGGAGATTGTGGAGCCACAGAGGAAAGAAATTGGAGTTCAATAGTGTGCCTGGGGAGAGTCACATGAAGAGAAAACTTTCTCTCAGGCTCTCACAGAGAGCAATCTGCTCAAGCATTGGCCGTGACTCATCCACAAGGATGACACAGACAAAGGAACTATAGAATAATGTACAGGACTACAAGATAAACCCTGAGAAGACTTCAGTGACCACATAGGAAATATAAAGTTCATGTGTTGGTAGGTAAGTTTTGATCTACCTAGGTCTTAACCATCCAGCAGAAAAGCATAAATGTATAAAAACGAAGTATACATCGTGAGCCCATAATATTAAGCTGAGCTGTAAATGGATATGGTCGACAATTTCTTTGAATAACTCCCTACGGTTGCAGAATGCTGGACTGTGTTGGATTGTGGTGTCGAGTTCAAGCACCTAAGGTAGGTGAATGTCAATGGAGTGGCCACTTTTGACAGGTGTAGACAAAGAAAGGGTTGTAGAAAGAGAAAATCATGATTTGTGTGTATAGACAGTACAGTTGGGATAGATAACGCTGTGCTTCTACATAATTCTATGAGAGGCAAGATCTGCACTAATGGTGGTTGGACAGGATATTATGTCAGCTTTTAGTGCTATCGTCATCCACTACATAAATAATTATTGAATTTTTGATATAATTCAGCTATAAAAATCCTGTAAATATAATATCATGTATGCACCTTGTACAATACCAAAGCGTTATGAAAACAGTTTGCTATGTATTAATTCATCGACTCTGTATGGTTAAGGTGTTTTGAAACTGTCTGATTGACATTTGTATTTTAATAAAATAAAAATAAATGAAAAAAAAATAAAAAGAAAAAAAAAAAAGAAAAAGATGTGGAATTTATATATAATGCAGTTTTACTCAGCTATTAAGAATGACAAGTTTGAAGCATTTATACTGATGTGGATGCCAGTTGAACATATACACATAAGTGAAATAAACCGGACACACATGTGTAAATATCATATCATCTCCCTAGTATAACAAGCAAAGCCGGGCATGGTGATGCATGCCTGTAATCCCAGTACTCGGGAGGCTGAGGCAGGAGGATTGTTTTGAGTTCGAGACCAGCCTGAGCTACAAAGTGAGCTTAAGGCCAGCCTGAAATGCATAGTGAGACCCTGTCTCAAAAAGACAAAAAAAAAAAAAAAAACAAGCAAAAAGCAGAAACACAAATGAAAAAACATATATCAACAACTAAAATCAATTGAGTCAGATAAGGCAAAGTGAATGGCACGTCCTGCAGGATACTATTCAGCTTTTCTTCTGAATGGTTAACAATCTAAGCTCACAGATCAGAGCTGGAGAAATAGAAGAGCCACAAGGCCAGCCAACATTTTGGACCTAGCCTTTCAAGGTCAACAAACACTCAGGACATAGGAAAATCTGTACTGCAACATCATTAAACTCAGTTGAGCTCCAAATTTTCTGAACAAGGGATTATGGAGCCACAGAGGAAAGAGACTGATGATCTATAGTGTGCCTGGGGAGAGCCACATGGAGAGAAAACTTTCTCTCAAGCTCTCACAGAGAGCAAACTGGTCAAGCATTGACTGTGACTCACCCACATGGATGACACAGACAAATGATCTACAGAATAAGGTACAGGACTACAAGAAAAACCCTGAGGGAACTTCACTGAACTCATAAGAAGTAGAAAGTGAATTTGTTTCTTTCTCAATCTTGATCTATCTAGTTCTTAACCATCCAGCAGAAATGTGTAAAAATGAACTACACATCGCGGGCCATAATACTAAGTTGAGCTGTAAATGGCTATGGTTGAAAACATCTTCGGATAACTCACTATTGTGGAATGCTGGACTGTTTTGGATTGTGTTTTTGAGTTCAAGTACCTACGTTAGTTGAATGATAATGGAGTGCCCATCTCTGACGGGTGTAGAGCAAGTAAGGAGTACAGAATGGAAGAATCTTGATGTGTGTGTATAGACAGTACAGTTGGGATTGATAATGCTCTGCTTCTACATAATTCTATGAGGGGCAAGATTTACAGTAATGGTTTTTGGACAGGATATTATGTCAGCTTCTAGTACTATGGACAACCGCTAGGAAAATAACAAGTTAGAATGTGTTAATTGTTGAATCTTTGATGTAATTCATGTATGAAAAATAAGATACACAAACAGCTACAGTCTCTCAACTTACTGATAATAGACATACGGTATAATAATGTCTGTAAGTATAATATCATGTATAAGCCTTTTATGATATCAAAATATTATGAGAACTGTTGGCAGTGTATTAATTTATGAAATCCATCTTGTCGAGGTATCTTAAAACTGCCTCATTGATATTTGTACTTCAATAAAACAAAGGTAAAATGAAAAATAAAATAAATAAATAAAATGGGTGTCCTCATGTTGTTAACAATCTGCCCTTTCTGTTTTTCCCAGTAACTGTAGTGCTCAGACTTCAGTTTTACAGAATAGGATACATGTGGCACATACTTCTTGGGCCAGAAGTTGTATGTGATCTTTCCCTTTAGGAGGAACATAGTTTTCATAGTGGCTTGACTGAGATACACTCTAAGATTGATTATTTCACAGAAAACTTTAGAGATTTAATAATGACTACATTGTCCTTAAGTTTCTTTACAATATATCAAGAATTTGATAAGACACTGGAGAAGAGAAAAAGATACATAAGGGTTCACATATTTAGAAAGAAAAGATAATAAACATTTTCAATAAAGGAAATACTGCTAGAATAATTAGTTATATTTGTAGTGTCACCCCATAGATTACTGTACTGCATTTTTACAGTAGCAATGAACAACTGAAATTAAAATAAAGAAGTACAATTTAAAACTAGATTAGAAAGTATTGTAGAGGAAGGTATCCTTAGCTGGAGAGAGGATAGAGCAAATGTCTCGTAAGCTTTCACACTAACCTTAAGAAGAAGGAATTAAAACTCTAGCAGATATATTGCCCTGGAAACATTTTCAAGGACAGGATATAGAATAAGAAAATTAGAGGTACAGAAAAGGCATCAAAGTAGCACAGGTGACACTGGAACTTGAAAGAGGGAAGAGCTGGCATACAGGGCACAGACTGAGCCTATTAGGGTAACCCAGGTTAGCAGTACATCCCCAC
Source organism: Ctenomys sociabilis (assembly GCA_004027165.1). Classification (NCBI taxonomy): domain Eukaryota; kingdom Metazoa; phylum Chordata; class Mammalia; order Rodentia; family Ctenomyidae; genus Ctenomys; species Ctenomys sociabilis. The sequence continues at coordinate 39,982 of PVKA01018721.1, forward strand.
CTTCAATAGAACACAGGGAAACAGAGGCGGAGGGTGGGTGACTACGTCTGGAGAAAACTCATTTCAGTATATGCTATCATTTCTGCACTAACATATATACACTCTAGTGTCACTATTTAGTAAAAACTCTTGGCTGCTGAGATAGCTCAGCAGTCTAAAACACCTGCTGAGGCAAGCATAAGTAGACAGAGAGGGCTGCAGTTTGATCCCAGCACCACATGATCTGACAGCACTGCACTCAAGGGGTGCTGATCTGGCCAAATAAATAAATAAATAAATAAATAAGTAAATAAATAAATAAATAAATAAATAAATAAATAAATAAATAAATAGAAAGAATGAATACTAAAACCTCTAAGTTAACTATTAGTAAGGCACTTCATTGCCAATGAGCTACCCACTACAGAGATAAAGCCCTGTCAAGGACAAACAAACACATAAGCAAAAAGTGTTTATAGGTACACTACCAGAATCAATGACAGAGGAAGGATCCTTGGAAGCCAATGGAATTATGAAAAGTTCCAGGTAGGGGTGGGGGTCTCTGACTCCCTATACAAGAGGCCAGGAATGAAAACCCACAGTTCCTCTATCTGTCCAGCGGCCACTACCTTAGTCCTTGTCAGCATGGATATTTTCTCCCTTCTACCCCTTTCCAATAAAGTCTCTTCTTTTCTAAACTTTGCGTCTGCACATTGTTACTGGTTCTGAGTTTACAATCCCATGGAGCTGCTCAGACAGTGGATCAGTGGTGTTTGTCCCTAGACATGAGAGTTTGAGTTAAATGGAGAAAGCTGATAAAGATGTAGAAGATTTCTATACTGAGAACAAAATATACTGAAAAGGTGAGATAATGGGAATCTAAACAAATAGAGATAAAAACTTTTTTCACTACTCAGGTGATTTAATTCTGTTATGTAAGTTCTTCTCAAATACCATCACAGATTCAATACACTCCACACAAAGCCTCTATCACTTTAAACACAAATTGGAAAATTTATTATAACATTCATTTTCAAAATGCTAAGAATATCAAACAGCCTAAGATAACTATTAAACCTAGAATAAAGTTGTCTCACTGTATTTCAAGAATGATGAGCTAACAACAATCAAGAAAGTGAGCTAAGTCTACAAATACATCAAGGGAACAGAATGAAGTAAAGGAACAAATCCACTGTGAAGCTGCTATGGAGGGAAAGACAGACTGTGATTTTCCTAGGAGAAACCCTGTCCTCCCACAGATATCTCACCTTTCCCAAGCTAGGTAGAAATCAGTTCACTAACACAGAGAAACAGCGCCCTTGGTCTATGGGACAAAATGATCAGGGAGAAATTTGTCTTCGGTGCTCAGGCTTAAACGACATTTTCTCCACCACATCTGTCTGCTAAAGTCATCTGGCTCTGTACCCCAGCCTACATGATATAGCTCCACCCCTTTACACTCACACATCTCTTCACTTAGTCTTTCCATATTATATCATCAGAGAAGATGCATATGCACATTTGCTCATAAGTGATTCGTTGTATTTTCATTATACTCTGAATGCCAGTTGAGATAAAATTTAGTTCACTATGTTCACTGAGGATGGTTTCTCAGGAGCATGGATTCTGCACACTTCATGGATAACTCTAAGTTCTTTGGCCTCTCTCAAGTCATAGGCTGCCCATGTCTTTACTTCAGGTCATAGAGCTGCCCATGGTCTGGTCAACCTGCTTTGACTCATGTTGGTAATGTTTCTCATTCAAGTGGTGAAAATGGCAGAGCTGTGTTGATCTTCACCCTTTCATGTGTTCTGAGGAAAAGAAGGTTTCTCTGAGGGAAGATTTTTCCAAAAGCACCCTCATAGAAATCTTTGGGGGGTTATGCTGTTTAAACCCTGAGAAGACACAGAAGGTCACTGTCATTTGGGTAAAGAACATAGAGGAGAGGGATGGGAATAGGATTTCTGGAAAGAGTGTGGCCTGAGGACAGAAGAGTTGTCTTAGGGGAGGATTCTGGTGGAAGAAAATAGGGTGCTTATGTGGTTTTGATTATGGGGCTTCCTTTTTCCTGCCTTGTGATCTTATGTTGCTGTTTCAATTTCCATTCCAAGCACTTGTGGTTCACACTTTCCATCTGTGAAGTGTGTCGGACTTCCTCTGTTCCCATTGGCCCACATCTCACAGAAAAACGAGTGGCTAGAATTTAGGATTCATTTGATCATACAGCCATACTACCAGCCCAACTTGTGCTGTCTTGGGCAGTAGCAGCTTAGACATCAGTCCACATCATCTGAGAAGGTCCATTCAGTGGGGCATTCTTTTGTTTTTCTCCTTTCTAGTATAAACTATTTGTGTGACTGACATGCAATTACTTTGATTTAACCTAACCATGTCGAGGTATATGTGATGGTGAGAAACACTCCACATCTGTCCTGTATAATCTTCTATCATGTTGACACATTAAAGACAATTCACCAAGTGACACTACCAGGGAATATATTTAACTCACCTTTCCTTGTATATGGTCCTTTAGTTTTCACAGGTTTTATCTACTTTTGCATGAAATCATTGTATTGTCTGGTACTTTAAATGAATAAACATGTTCTAATGGGTATCTTAGTTTTCTTCAGAGTCAAGTTGTTCTAGATGTACTCATACTTGTGCTAAACTACATGGGATTTCAACAGTGCAGGAGAGATAAGACATTATTATATTAACGTGCCAGAAGTTATGTGGGATTTTTACCTGCAGGAAGACACAGTGAGGAATCTCCATAGTAGTTTGGTCAGTGACTTTACTAATTCAAACCTGAGGCTCTTGACATTACACAGAAAAGTGTTGGAGTTAAGGAATGACTCAACACTGCACTTAAGTTTGTATTTAATAAACCACAGGCTGTTCTATCCAGGAACCTAGGTTCTGCGAAACAGGAGATGCTATATGTGGGTGGATGGTAGAGAAGGGGGCTGAGGAACAGGTGGCTTTGGGGCTGAAGGGGAAGTAGACAGCTCCAGAGAACACAACAGGAAAGTGAAGATTTTTGTAAAGATTTAAGATTAGACAGGAGAATTGATACTATAAATTTAGAATAAACAAATAAAAGTGTGTGTGTCCCATTCCTGCAGAATGTTTGTACAACCACAGGTTGATTTCAACAAAGCCAGGTGATATAAGATTAATAAACTTTAATTTAAAAGGTTGAGAAGGGACCAGGGAGATAGCTCAGTAGAATATGTGCTTGCCTGGCAAGCGCAAGGGCCTGTGTTCAATGCCTGGTTCTGCCAAAAAAAAAAAAAAAAAAAAAAAAAAAAAAAAAAAAAAAAAAAAAAAAAAAAAAAAAAAA
>PVKA01018722.1:0-43306 GCA_004027165.1 Ctenomys sociabilis
AGAACCGGGGATTGAACTCAGGCCCTTGAGCTTGCCAGGCAAGCACTTATTCTACTGAGCCATCACCCTGGCCCCTTTTTACTATTTTTGTATTTCATTTTTAAATTAAAAATGTAGTGGAAAAAAGAAAATTCACTCGCTACACTTATATAAGTCTATTTCTGTACTTTCTTTTCCTCTCCATTGATCTTCATGCTAGTGCTACCCTTCCTCAATTATTCAACTTTTTATGTGAGTTTTTAAGTGAATCAAGATAAATCCTATAATTTTCCTATTGTTTATTGTTTATTTTTTCCTATTGTTTGTAAATTGTCATTTTCTATAGTTCTGTGAATTTTTTATTAGTGAATGTTGAGTAGATCAGAGTTGTGATAGATATTTTAGAAAGCTAACACTTCCATAAAACATAACTGGATCACTTTCAATCACTTTATCTCCATCTCTCTTTTACCCCTCCTCCTATTGCTCTTCCCTATTTCCAAAAGTCTATCTTCTGGCTTTCTATCAGCTCTACTTTATTAATCCATTTATTTATACTGTTTTCATATGAGAGAAAATATACTTTTTATCCTTTTCAGTCTGGCTTATTTCACTGAACATGTTCTCCATTTCTGTCCTTTTTCCTGCAAATCACATGATTTCATTCATCTTCATAGCTTAATAATATGTATGTATACAGCATTTTCTTTACCCATTCATCTGCTGATGAGCAGTTAGGCCTGGGGTGGTGAATCTATGATGTGAGTGTTATTTGTTTTTCTTTTAAGACAAGAAGACATTAATATATGAGGGTTTTTTTCCCTAAATTAAAACCTTAGAACTATATTTTGATTTAATTGCAATGCTCATACTTTGTAATGAATAAACATGTGGGCTCTGGGTTGTAGTCTGGGCACTCATCTTTAACAAGTTTGCCTCACTGGCTGTTTCCACAGGTGAGCTATTGTCAATTGCACAACTATAAACATGAGTATGCATACATCACTCTAATGCACTCTTTAATTCTTGTGGGAATATACCCCAAATTTGTATAACTGGATCAAATGACATTTCCATTTGTAGTTTTTCATCATTCTTCATATTGATTTTCATAGTAGTTGTACTAACTTTCATCTTCACAAACAGTGCAAAAGTGTTTCTTCATTGCCACGTACCAGCATTCATTGTTTGTATTCTTCATGATATCCATATTGGCTGGAATGACATGGAAAATCGGAACAGCTTTGAGGTGCATTTCACTAACACCTGATGATGTTGAACATTTTTTTTCATGTATGTATTGATCTTTTGGTCTTTTTACTTGAGAAATTTCAGTTGAGATAATTTACCCCTTTTGATTTGGATGTTTTCAGGCGATCAATATTTTGAGTTCTTTACATATTCTAGATGCTAATTCTGTATCAGAAGAGTAGTGGATTGGCCATCTTTCCTGTTGCTGAGACACAATACCTGACACTGACAAAGTGAAAGAAAAGAGGTATAATTTGGCTCAAGATTTCAACAGATTCAGTTCATGGACTACAGGCTGCAATGCAGAAACATAGTGACCAGGAAGCAGGGCAGAGCATGCCAGAGAGCAAGGGGGTAGGGGCCTGTACACAGTTCCAACATCATACCTGCATGACTCACCCAGACAGTGTAATACCAATTCCCTGGGTAGCTCACTAACCAGTCGACACAATCACGCTTTTTTTTTTCTTTTTGTTTTATTGAAGTACAAATATCAATGAGACAGTTTTAAGATACCTTGACAAGATGGATTTGATAAATTAATATATTGCAAACTGTTTTCATAATGTTTTGGTATCATAGAAGGTGCATACATATTATACTTACAGACATTATTATACCGTGTGTGTCTTATCAGTAAATAGAGTGTAGCTGTTTGTGTATCTTATTTTTTATACCTGAATTACATCAAAGATTCAATAATTTATACGTTCTACTTTGTCATTTTCCTAGTGGCTGCTCATAGTACTAGAAGCCGACATAGTATCCTATCCAACCACCATTAGTGCAAATCTTGCCTCTCATAGAATTATGTAGAAGCACGGTGTTATCTATCGACTGGTACAACCATTGTGGAGGTCAGTGTGGAGACTCCTCAAAAGAGTAGGTCTAGAAATCCCATTCAAGCCGGCTATCCCCCTCCTGGGAATATTCCCAAAGGAACTGAAAACATTGTATCATAGTGATATATGTGTACCTATGTTTATAGCAGCACCATGTGTGATAGCAAAATCCTGGAAACAACCAAGATGTCCATTACATGAGGAATGGTTGAAAAAGATGTGGTATTTCTATATAATGGAGTATTACTCAGCTGTTAAGAATGATAAGTTTGAAAAATTTATACTGAAGTGGATGCCACTTGAACATATACTCATAAGTGAAATAAACAATCACGTTTTTAACCACTCAAGTGGTTAGCAAAGATGTTTTCCCATTGTGTATGCTGTTTTTTCACACTGTTAATTATTTAATTTGCTGCACTGTGTTTATTTTAATATAATCCCATTTGTTGATTGTTCTTGTTGCCTGTACTACCTGAGTCGCATTCAGGAAGTCTTTACTTGTGCCTATGAATTCAAGTGTTTTCCTGATATTATCTTCCAGCAGTTTCAGTTTCTAGTTTTGCATCATAAGTACTTGATCTGTTTTTATTTCATTTTACTAGAGAATGAGAAGGATTTAGTTTCAATGTTCTGAATATGGATACCCAGTTTTTGCAGCATAATTTTTTGAAGATAATGTCTTTTCTTCAGCATGGTTTTCATTTCTTTTCAAAACTTAGCTGGAGGTGCATGGGTTTGTTTCTCTCTCTTATGTTTTCTGTTCTGATCTCCTCACAGGCATGCCTGTTTTTGTCCCATGTTGCTTTTGCTACTATGCCTTTTTGGTGTAATTTAAAATGCAGCATTAGGATGCCTGGCACCTCTTTTGGTTAATGATTCCTTCTGCTATGTGGGCCTTTTCTGATTTCATATAAAATTTAGATTTGTTCTGGAAGCTATGTGAAGAACGTTGTTGTTTTAATAGGAATTGCATTAAATCAGTAGATCGCTTTTGCTGATATGGCCATTTAAACAATTAGTTCTGCTGATCCATGAACAAGGGAGATAATTCCATTTTGTAATATCTTCAATTTCTTTCTTCATTGTTCTATAATTTTATTTGTAGATATTTTTCATGTCGTTTAAAAGGGTGATTCCTAGATATTTACTATAAAGAAAATTGATTTCCTGATTTTTTTCTCACTTAGTTCATTGTTGATGTACAGGACTATTATATTACAAATTTTTGTGTTTTGCTATTGTTTCCTTTTGGTTTGCTTAATTTGTTGATGAGATCTAAAAATTTTCTAGTGGTATTTTTAGGGTCTTCTATGTAGATAATCATATTAACAGGGATGATTTCACTTCTTTCTTTCCTATTCATATTTCTTTCATTTCTTTGTCTTGCCTGATTACTCTGGTTGAAGTTTCAACTATTATATTGAACAGGATTGGATATTTAAGAGTGAATACTCTTGTCTCCTTTTTGGATTTAGAGGAAATGCTTTCAGTTCTTTGCCATTTTTATGATGTTGGAAGTGGGTATTTTGTGTGTGCCTTGGCTGCATTATACAAATTTGAATTAATTGATTTTTTATTATTTAGTTAGCCTTGCATTCCTAAAATATTAGACAGTCATGGTCTATTATCCTTTTTACACATTACTAGTTTCACATTGCTCATTTACTGTTAAGGAATTGTCCATGTAGGTTTGTGAGGGATACTAGCCTAAACTTTTTCCTTTTAGGATAATATTTTCTGATTTTTAGCTTGATAATACTATGTAGAGTCTATATTTTCTTACTAATTATTTTTATTTGCCATATCATTTAATGAGAAAAATATTGAAAGTTTTGAAATCTCCAACACTGATCATGAATTTATCTTTCTCTGTTACTTCTGTTACTTTTTGCTTTATGTACTTTGAAATTGTGTGATTAGAGAAACGTATTTATAGTTATCATGAATAATTTTATCATTATGGATTACTCTTGTGTTGCTTTTACCATACTCTTGTTGTGAAGGCTATAGTTTTGATGTAAGCAGCCATGCCAACTTTCCTATAAATATTGTTTGTGTGATATTTCTTTTTCATTCTTTTTTGCAATTTGTGTGTTTATAGTTGTCTTGTTTTGTTTTTTTTTTTTTTTTTTTTTTTTGAGACAGGGTCTCATTATGCAGTTCAGGCTGGCCTTAAGCTCACTTTGTAGCTCAGGCTGGTCTTGAACTCACAACAATCCTCCTGCCTCAGCCTCCCGAGTGCTGGGATTACAGGCATGCACCACCAGGCCCGGCTTGTGTGTTTATATTTGAAGTGTGTTATGGATAGCATATTATTGAGTATTTCTTTTTCATTTAGTTAGATGGTGTTTATCTCTGAATTGAAATGTTTAGTTCATTTATGCTTAGTATAGCCACTGATAGACCGTATTCAGTTCTACAGTCTTCATAATTTTGCATCTTTTTATATATTACTTGTTCCTTTCTCCTGTATTTGCTTTTTACCTGCTTCTTTTAGGTATTCAGTTTCTTACTTATGACCCTTTTAAAATTACTTTTGTGTTGTTTATGGCTAACAATGCACATCTTTAACCTACTGAAGACTATTTAGATCAGTATGCTACCACTTTACTCTGATATTTTATACTTTCTACGTTAAATTTCCCAATTCCCTCTTTATGCATGACCTTTCTCACTTTGCTATCACATACATGTTTAATAATTACTAATATATTATTTAAGCATTAATTATATTATTAATTTCAGCTATTGTTCTCTTCAGTTCTAGAAGTTCATCTGTTTCTTTTGGATAGTTTTAATTTCTCTGCTTAGATTCCCATCCGTTAGCTCATTGTTATCATATTTGCCATTCATTCATAGAGCACAATTTTCACACATGTTCAAATCCTTTGTCTACTAAAATCAAGATCTGGACTATTCCAAGGCCAATGTATTTTGCTTAATTTAATTTAATTTACCTTATTTACTTATTTGGTACTAAGTCTTGCAACACAGCTCAGACTCATAGTAACCCTCCTATCTCAGCCTCCCCAGTGCTGGGCTTAGAGGCATGCACCACTGTACTCAGTTTTGGTGGCCAGCTCAGTGCAGGGCTGGCACAGCATATAGTACCGGGGATTGAACCTGGGTCCTTGCACTTGCCAAGCAGGTGCTTAGACTACAGAGCTGTCTCCCTAGCTCTCCAAAGCTAATTTAAAATGACTTTTGATATAATAATTTTATATTATTGTGCATTTTTAGTAATTTTTATTTTAATACTTGATATCACAGATATTGTCTTGTCTTGTTCCATAGGAACTCATATGTTGAAGTATGTTTCCCCAAAGTTCATGTGTTCAGTTCATAACCTCTAGAACCTCAGAATGTTTCTATATTTGTAGCTCTTTTTCTTCATTTTTGCGGTACCGGGGATTGAACTCAGAACTTTGCACTTGCCAGGCAAGTGCTTATTCTACTGAGCTATCTCCTTGGCCCCTGTTTCTGTATATGGAAATATGATCTTTACAGAAGTAGTCAAATTAAAGTAAGACTGTTGAAATTGGCTCTTATCCAATAGAATCGGTTTCCTTATAAGGAGAGAAATTTTGGACACAAATATACACATCAAAGGAAGGAAATGGTAAGAAATATAAAGAATAAAGATAAAACAACCATATACAAGCCAAGGAGAAACTGATATTTTCCTTAGGGCTCTCAGAAAGAAGCCAACCAACCAATACCTTGATCTTAGACACTTCATCTCATGGACTGGGAAAGACCAAATTTTTGTTGGAGCAGCCACCAACTTTATGGGTGTTTGTTATGGTACCCTGAGAAAACTGAGATATGAACTATTTGTGCTTCCTCCTGAGGTAAGATAGATAAGTAGAAAAGAGACCAGAAAAATTATAATTTTAAACTGTACTTTTAAGTAAAACTGCATCTTCAGGACCCGATATTATGCATGATTCCCTTCTAAAAAATTAGAAAATATTGTGTCTTAAAAATATCATAAGCCTGTAAATTGTTCCCATGATTTTTACTTATAAAATGAGTCTGAATGGCTAAGAAGCAGCATTATGAAATGGGCAGCAAATCTCTAAATCATCTCTAAACTTCAAACACAGGCAAATGGTTTGCATTCTAACCAAGCCTACCTGACAGACCAATGTAAAGAACTCACATCCTAATTCACTATCTTGAGGACACCCCAAGACCACTTGGAAACCCCACCCTCCAAATACTGCCCCTCTCTTGAGTGCCCACCTTTTCTTTTCTCTGCCTGTGCACTTTTAAAAATCTGCCTAATAAACCTTTCTAATGTTTCTCATTGATATGTCCTGTAGCTCATTTCTATGACATGTGTCAGCAACCCTACATATTAATCGATGGGTAGGGTGAATTGTGGACCCATGTTTCTTTGGGGGACTCTCAGACCCAGACTGGTGATACCCAACTCTCCAGGGCCCTTTCCCAAAGATTACAACAACCATTACTATCCTTCCTCCTGCAGTAGGATGATCATGCTTTGCTTGGCTTTTATTTCACTTCCCTGCAGTTGCGGATTTTTCCCAGACAGAGAACTGAATTGCAGAGCAAATCTTTTGCTATTGGGCAGTGCAGTCTTCTGTTGTCTTTTGTCTCAAATGTCATGTGTAATTTATGATACTTGAAAGCGGTTGCTATGGGTGTTCATCCAGTTCTGTGGTTGTTTACTGTGTGAGGGTACTCCAGTACCAGTTATTCTATCGTACATTACTCCACATTTTTCATCTTAATCCCAAAATCTCCTTCACTTCTCTACCATTTCAAAATCAACCCCTAATGTCATATAATTTTTTAGATATTTTCTCATTGTCTTTTGCTTCAGCAGTTTTCCTGTGATATGTGTCTCTGAATTCATCCCTGTTGAGGTCTGAAACCCTCTTCAACCTGTGGTTCACATCTTTTATGAGTTTGGAAAGTCTTTTGCCACGAGCTACTCAAGTATTTAATTACTTCCTGTGTTCTCATGCCCTGCGTTTCTCTTTTCTTTGCACATACCAATTACATATAGCTAGCAAATCTATCTATAAACCCCTCACTTTCTCCTGTGTGCTTCCTCTTTGTTTCTCTGGATGTGCTCTGTGTTTGCCTGAATTATCTCTTTTTCAATTCACTGTCTCTCCTCCTGCATGTTATCTATTATTATATCTATCTTGTGAATTCATTCTTTTGGATATTGTGTTTCTGTTATAATATTTCCATTTGGTCCTATTTTCCTACTCTCTGTCCTTTTTTGACCAAAGAGGCCCCAAATATTATACTAACTTTTTGCATTCTACATTCTTTTATATTTTTCCTGCAGAGTCATTAGATATGTTAGATTAGATTAGATATGCTATTTTTAATGTTTGGTTGGAAGTTTTATCTCTTCTCAGTGGCAAGGATAATCCTGGACTATCAAAAGTAGAAACCTTATGTTTCAATCTGTGAATTCTTCTGCATGTCAGGTATCAGACAGGGACTCATGCTAGCCTCATATATGGCCTTCATCACATTTCTTTTACATCATCCATGTATCATTATAATAGGATGTATTGGAGAAATGATCAGAGTTCAGTTTGCTTCTATCTCCTGAGCATTTAGCCGAGTGCCTGGCTCATAACATATATACAGGAAATGCTACTAGAATGAGTCGAACACTTATGCTCTGCTTCTTAGAAGAGAGATTTGACCTCAAAGGCTAGCTAGGCTATGGAGAGAACAGAAAGATAAATTCTCTCAACAAAGGTATATGGATGTCATCTGAGATGTATGTTTGTATGTATTTATGTATGTTTATATGTATTTATGTATGTATGTATTTGGTACAGGGTCTCACTACACAGCTCAGACTTTTAGTTTTCAGCTTCCCTAGTGCTGGGATTAAAGGCATGCACCATCACAACTGAACTTGGTGGCTGGCTCAGTACTCCTGGGGGCAGGGCCGGCAGGGCATGTGGTGCTGGGAATCAAACTCCAGTCCCTGCACTTGATGAGCAGGTACTTAGTCCATTGAGCTATCTTGCCAGCCCTTCTGAGATTTTAGTTTTAAGCAACAGAAACTTGCTCTGAGTGATCTAGGCAGAAAAGAATATAGATAGAATAGTGGGATGATTACAGAACCAAGCTCAGTGGTCGTATGTTGAAATTCCAGCATAAAATCACAATGCAGAATTAATCTAATGAGAATATCTTTGTTGTGCCACTGAGCAGTAGATCCCTTCTCTTGTTCATCATTTGACTGCTGGTACCACTGATATAGTTGCTCCAGGAAATAAGATGATACTACAGATTCTTTGCTACTCTTGCTTCTGTTTATCGTTACTGCTGATCTAAAAGTGAACTGCCCACTCCTCAGTTATGTACTTTGCCGTAGCTTCAAAGGGAGGCTAGTGAAGTCAGAGTGATGTTTACAGCTTCCTCAAACCTGGTAGAGGGTGAAGATTCTGGGCAGCCAGAAGGGCTGCCTATCCACCACTGCAAAGCACTGCATCTGACCCCTTTATGACTCTGTGGTCAGCAAACAGGAACGGGGCATAGTCTTCAGGGGAGCAGACACTCACATGCACGCCCCCCGGCCATGCTCCTCCCCTTGTTATATGGGCATCGTGGGAAGAGGATGTCCTCTTTAGGGTCTCTTTCCTAGTGCCTCTCTCAACATGACCCTGACTGCATGTTAGTGTATGTGGACTTCTTGGGACCAGAAAGCCAATTTGTCCCAGCCATCATGCAGAGCTCCCCGCCTGGAACATTGGTTACAGCCCACATTCTTGCTCTTGTGCCTTCGAGCATATGCAATGGCTTCCTAGGGTTTGTCTCTAGGATTAACCGCTAAACCCAAGCGTGTCACTTATTTATAGAATGTCACGTCCCAGCCCTATAAGCAGAGCAGTTGTTTTTGGAGAAGCTTTGGAGGGCTTCAGAGCAGGCTACGGTCAGAAGTGCTCGGCTCCTTCCATAGTAAATGATTACTGCCAACTCTGGGGCTTTGGTGTTTACTGTGATGTTTATGTCATTATTTGATTTCTTGGCATTCAAAATCCTCATTAATATACATTTGTGCCTCCCGGTGGAAATAAAGGTGCATGTTCTCTGTGTATGTGCTCACATTTCTTTATTTAGCCTGGCACCTGCCTTCTCCCCCAGCACATTAGTTTAGCATCTGTGCTTTTCCTCTGCAAGGCTCATAGCTTAGAATTCTTGAAGGAGATTTCTTTCCCTCTAGGAAGGCTTTTCTCTTTCTCATGAACTGTCCTTATGGGTTAGCCCATGTGTCACAGGCAGCTGAGCAGTATCATCAGTTCCAGCAGGTGGGGCCCCTACTCAGCCCCCAGTCACTGAGGAATGGGGGTGTCCCAGGCTAGAGTGATTATTGCTTCTTTGGACTCTCTTATGTCAAGCCCAGAAAGCTTCCAAGGATGACTCACTTGCAAGAGCTCCTGTCACCTCCACTGGGCAGCAGGATAGTTTATGCCAGCTGGGCTCCAGGCCAGCCCAGACAAGAGGGAAGGTGTTCCTGGATGGCATTTCTGGATGGCAGCCACTCATCAGGCTCCAAGAGAGCTGGCCCTCGGGTTTCAGGAGTTAGAAGAAATGCAACCATCTGTAAATAGCCTTCAGGACCTGGGCCACGGCCAGGGGACTTCCTGGATGGATTACTGTCCGACTAGTTGGATGATGGGCATCTGAGGCCATTCATCACAAGCATCCATTGGGGGCTGGGAGCAAACTGCCATTTTTTCAAATATTTATCTCTGGAGGTGACCCAGAGAAGACAGCACTGGTTGCTTGTGGCATGCCAAGCTACAGAGTTAGCGAGACTTGCAATCACTTCTTACCTTCACCATTTAAATTCAAATGGCTTCTGACTGTGGATAGTGGCCTCCTTTACACAATCTCTACCTCCTCATCTGGAAAACAGAGGGGTTGAGTGAGACATTGTCTTTCAAGTACCCAGAGCAGTTTCTGGCTTGTAGTAGGTATTCAACAAAAAAAAAAAAATCCACTGTTTAAAAAACAACACTGAGCATGGAGGCTGGAGTTTAATCTTCCATTCAGACTTCACACACCTCAGAGAAAATGAGCAAACTGCCCCCTTTCTTTGCTTCCATAGCAAAATAGCCTAATTTTACATGTTGTGTGCTTTGAGTTGCAAATAATGAAATAAATTTGTTTAGTCCATGTTTACAGTCCATAATTATCATATTCATCACGGGGGATTTGTTTATGTATATAACACATCTTTACTCTTTTCTTTGTTCCCATCCCTTCTCTCTCCAATACTTCCCCTTCCCTTTTTTCCCCTTAAATTCCCTTTTCTTTCCTTCCACCCCTTCTCTCCTCCTCTCTGGTTACCCTTCCCATTTAAAAACTCCTTCCTGCTTCTTAATAACTATCCTCTGTTTTCTTTTTTTATTAATTTTAATGAGAATCAAATAGCAATGAGATAGTTTCAAAACTGATTTGTAGGACAGTTTCAATAATTAACATATTACATATTGTTGTCTTTGTAGTGATTATTCATAGTACAAATGCAGACAGGATATCCTGTCCAAACACTATTAGTACAAATTTTTCTTCTCATTGAATTAAGAGCAAGTAGTTCTATATCCATTCTAACTATTTTTTATATACAGATACAAAATGGTCCTTCATTTTTATCCCCTTTTTATGTCTACTTTTTTCAGAGAAGGGTATTCCATTGCCATTTAAATATTGTAGGTGCATGAACTCAGCAAAATAATCCAATATAGTCCTATAGTCATAATAGTATTGGGTTATCCATAGGACTGGCAACATCAGAGGTTGTTGACTTGAGCCTTTTATAGCTCAGCATATTAATATGGCTTTACTTTGTATACCTTATTTTAATTCTTTTCTGCTGGATGGTTAAGACCAAGATAAAGGAAGACCTATATAACAAGCAATGTAACTTTTGTATCTGAGAAGGTCAGGCAAATACACTCACGATTTACCCTGAAACTGTGTACCACAGTTTGTAGATCCTTTGTCAGCCATGTGGATGAGTCATGGTGATTGCTTGACCAATTTTCTCTCTGTGAAAGCCTGAGAGAATGTTTTCTCTCCATGTGACTCTCCTTAGGCACATTCTACATCATCAATCACATTCCTCTATGGCTCCATAATCTCCTTGATCAGAAAATTTAGGACACTCAACTGTCTATGTTCTAGGATAATAATATCATTAAGCTTCTCTTTAGGAAGGTTAACAACTTAAATTTGCAGACCAAAAATTAGAGAAAGAGAAGGGCTGCAAGGACAACCAATATTTTGGCCCTAGCCTTTCAAAGTCAGTGAAGACTCAGGACATAGGAGAACCTGTACTGTAACATCCTGTAACTCAGTGGTGTCCCAAATTTCTGATCAAGGAAATTATCCTCCATTTTCTCCTTATTTATACTTTGGGTTTTACATACAAGAGAAATAGTGCAACATTTAAACTTATGTGTTTGATTTATTTCACTTAAGTGTATGGTCTTGAGGTCCATCCTTTTACCTAAAAATGCCTCCAGTTTATCATTCTTTATACCAGAGTAGTACTCCATTATATATAAATACAGGTACCACGTTTTCTTTATTCATTCATCTATTGATGGGCACATGGGACACTTCCAGGATTTAGGTATTATAAGGTGTGCTGCTATAAACATAGGTATATATGCATCACTGTGGTATGATGACTTTTATTTTGGGAAGGTATCTAGAAGGGGAATAGCTGTGTCAAATGGAATATTTAATCATAGTTGTTTGAGGAATCTCCATACGGATTTCCATAGTGGTTGTACCAATTTAGTAGCAATGGAGAAGTGTTCCCCCTCCACACCCCCACACACCAGTTTCCCCAGCATTTGTTATTGATTGATTGCTTGATGATAGCCATTCTTTCTAGAATGAGATGGAATCTCAATATTATTTTAGTTTGAGTTTCTTAACTTGATCCACAATGTTGAGTACTTTTGTCTTGTGTTTATTGAACATTTCTATTTCTTCATCTGAAATGTATATCTATTCATTTCAAATGCTTACTTTCATATTGGAACTTTAAATTTGGGAGATCTAACTTTTTAGGGTTATTTTATATTCTAATATTAGTCCTTTGCCTGAGGAGTAGCTTGTAAAGTTTTCACATTCCATAGGTTGTCTCTTCATTTTGCTGGTTTCCTTTACTGTGAAAAATGTTTTGAATTTGATGTAATACAATTTGTCAATTGTTTGTGGTATTTCTTGTGCAAGTGGAGTTTTCTTCATAAAGTCTTTGTCTATACTGTGTCTTCAAGAGTTTTACCTATTCTATTTTCTAGCAGATTGTTTCTATTTTAATATTTAGATTTTGTATCTATTTGGATTTTTGTTAAGTGCATGGTGAGAAATATGGGTCTAAGTTCAATTTTTAACACACGGAATGCCAGTTTTCCTAGAACCATTTGTTAAAGAGCCTGTCTTTCATCTAGTAGTAGGATTTGACCCATTTGTCAAAGATAAGGTGGATAAGTATGCCTGGAATTGTTTCTGCATCCCCTATTCTGTTCCATTGTCCTTCAAGTCTAACTTTTTGCCAATAGCATACTGTTTCTAACACTGTAAGTTTAAAATACAACTTGAAGTTCAGGATTGGGATCCTCACTGTCTTGCTCTTGTTGCCCAGAACTGCCTTTACTATTCTAAGTTTCTTCTGGTTCCATATGAATATTAGAATTGCATTCGCCACTTCTGTGAGGAATTTTATTAGAATTTTGATTGAGATTGTATTAAATTTGTATAATGGTTTTGGAAGTATCAATATTTTGACTATATTTATTCTGCCTTTCCAAGAACGGGATATCTTTCCATTTTGTGATATTCTCTTAAATCTCCTTTTTCAGAGTAGTGCTGTTTTCACTGTAGAGGTTTTTTTACTTCCTTGGTTAATTCCCATGTATTTCAGTTTTCTTGATGCTACTGTGAAATGTGTTGTCTTTCTAATTTCTTTCTCAGTGAGTTTGTCATTGGTGTACAGAAACACTACTGATTCTTTAGTTTTGACTTTGTGTCCTGCTATGCTACAAAACTTGGTTGTTAGTTTTAGCAGTCTTTTGGTGAAGTTTTGGGATCTTCTGTGTAGAGTATCATGTCATCAGCAAATAATGATAATTTCACTTCTCTATTTCTGATCTGTATTACTTTTATTTCTATTTTATATGTAATTGCTCTGATTAATGTTTTGAGAACAACTATGGAACCTCGCTCAGTTCATGGACTTAATCTAATTCAAAATTCTGGGGAAGATGACCATTTTTATGTTTATGTGAGGAACATGGCTGCAGTCACGGTTGTCACTTAATGCAAAGTTATCAAATGAAAACAAAATTTTGCCAAACACTTCCATTCAAGAACCAAGTTGTTTGCAAACTGAAGCATTCATGAACTAAGACAGCACTGTGTAGTGAAAGAGCTTTAATTCTGGTCAACTGCTGTCCCAGTGGTAGAGAAGATTGGCCTAGGATTAAATTAAGAGGGTAACTGGAGTCCACAGGAAGACACACACAGTTGTAATGAATCAAGGTGGCAAAAATGGCCATGATTTCAATGGACAGAGTATCATGTTGGCTAGAAAGACATTAAGGGAAAAGTACTAAGTCAACTGGACTTTATCTCAAACACATATTTCTACTTTCTCCAAGCAAGTGCAGTGCCTCTGCTCCCACCCATGGGCATGGGAGTATTCCCACACTGAGTGGGCCATAGGCACTGAACTATGTGCTTCATTTCCTTGCAATGTAGCCTTGGCCAAAACATCTTCGTTGTATCATTGTGATTTATTTGTAAATTCTAGATCATACTGTTCACCACTCTATTGCCAGGATCTTAAGCATTATTGGGAATTGTGAGAGTGTTTTTATAGATCTATACATAACTATGCAAAGAGAGGAAGTTAGTTTTCTTCTGCATCTCTACATCAATGTAAAGTACAAGCAGAAAGTTTAAGTTTAGCTTATATTTTACACCCAAGAAACCCTCCTGTGCCCTACTTTTTCTAGAACTGTGTCTTTTCTGTGTTGCAAGCCTGGAAAATGGAATTTATACATATAAGGAGAAAGAGAGAGAGAGAGAGACAGACAGACAGACAGAGACAGAGACAGACAGACACACAGACAAACAGACAGACACACAGACACAGGCACAGACAGAGAATGAGAATGTATATTAGTATTTCCAACTGCTGGAACAAAGAACCAACTGAGTATTTATTTAAATAACAAAAATACCTTTCTATTTTTATTTCTTCCTATGAGTTCTTATACTAGGGAGACTATACAATATTTACACATGTGGCTGTGGTTTATTTCACTTATAAGTATGTGTGCAAGTGGCATACATGTATATATAAAGGCTTCTGGTTTATCATTCTTTATAGCTGAATAGTACTACATTTTATAAAAGTACCACATCTTTTTCATACATTCCTCAGGTGATGGGCATCTTGATTGTTTCCAAGATTTGGCTATCACAGATTGTGCTGCTATAAACATAGGTACGCATAGATCACTATGATATGTTTTCAGTTACTATAGGAAAATTCCCAGTAGGGGAACAGATGGTTTGAATGGGATTTCCAGTCCTAGTTTCCATAATGGTTACACCAGTCTACATTCCCACCAGCAGTGGAGAAGGGTGCCTTTTTCTCCACAGCCTCTCCAACATTTGTTCTTGGTTAATTTCTTTATGATAGCCATTCTTTCTGGGGTGAGATGGTATCTCAGTGTTGTTTTAATTTTCATTTCATGGATGGCCAGTGATGTGAAACGTTTTTCATATATTTATTCTCTTCTTTATTATCCTCTGAGAAGTGTGTATTCATCTCGGATGCCCATTTCTGGATTGGGCCTTTAAATTTTGGGGCCTCAATGTGTTTTAGTTCTTTATCAATTCTAGAGAGCAGACTGTTGTCTGAGTGCTCATAAGTTAGGATTTTTCAAAATTTGTGGGTTGTGTTTTCACTTTGTTGGCAATTTCTTTTGACGTGCAAAAACTTCTCAGTAAGAGATGGTCCCAGTTGTTAATTCTTTCAAGTGTTACTCATGAAATTTGATTTTTATTCATGAACTCTTTGCCTGTCCCTGTGTCTTCAAGAGTTCTTCCTACTTTCTCTTCCAGGATATTTAGTGTTTCTGTTTTAATGTTTAGGTCTTAAATCCATTTCTACATTAGTTTGGTGCATGGTGATAGACCTGGGTCAAGTTTTAGTTTTCAGCATATATACAGCCAGTTTTCCAGCACCATTTGTTAAAGAGGCTATCTTTCTTCCAGAAAGAATGTTTGGCCCCTTTGTTGAAAATAATGTGGCTGAGTGTGTTTGTAGAGGCTTCTGTGTCTTCTAATCTACTCCATTGATCATCAGGTCTATTTTGTTGCCAGTACCAGGCTTATTTTATCACAGTAGCTTTGTAGTATAATTTCAAGTCAGGAATTGTAATGCCTCCTACCTTGTCTTTGTTGCCCAGGATAGTCTTTGCTATTTTAGGAAAGTGAGAACTTGAGGAATAGACAACGAAGAGAGCAAGGAGAAAAGCTAGAATACATGACAGAAGCAAAGTCATACATCTATCTGCACAAGATGGGAAAGACAATGGTCCTGTAAATCTTCAGCATGTTTTTGATATTATCAGTTAATTGGTAGGATTGTCACCCTGACTAACATATGCTGATACATGTGTTCTAAGCAAGTACACTGAACAAAGCAATGTGTAATTGTAGGGTGAAAATATCAAACATCTTAGGCATAAAGTGGAACAGATATTTTTATGGTAAACTGAACTGCATATGTTGCAGAGTAATAGTCAGCTTCTCTTCTGGAGGGTTAACAACCTAAGTTTTCAGATCAAAAATTGGAGAAATGGAAGGGCTTCAAGGTCAGACAACATTTTGGCCCTAGCCTTTCAAGGTCAGTGAAGACTTAGGACATAGGAGAACCTGTGCTGTAATATAATGGAACTCAGTTGTGCCCCAAATTTTCTGATCAAGGAGATTATGGAGCCACAGAGGAATGTGATCGATAATGTATAGTGTGCCCAAGGAGAGTCACATGGAGAGAAAACTTTCTCACAGGCTTTCACAGAAAGCATATGAGTCAGGGAATGGCCATAACTCATCCACATGGTTGACACTGACGAAGGATCTACAAACCTTCGTCAGGTACAGGGTTACAGGGTAAATCCTGAGGGGATTTGACTGACCTTATCAGATACAAAAGTTACATTTCTTGTTATATAGGTCTTGCTTTATCTTAGTCTTAACCATCTAGCAGAAAAGTAAAAAAAACAATATGTATGAAATAAAGCTGTAATAATATGCTGAGGGGTCTGGGGAGATGGCTCAGTGGAATAAGAGCTTCCTTGGCAAGTGCAAGGGCCTGAGTTCAATCCTCAGTTTCGCCAAAAAAGAAAGTAATAATAATCATATTCTGAGCTGGAAATGGCACTAGTCAACAATTTCGGATAACCCACCACTATTGTGGACTCCTGGACTCTGTTAGAGTGTTTTGCTGAATTCAAGCACCTGTAATAATTGAATGACAATGGAATAGCCATCTCCTACAGGACTAAACAAAAAAAGGAGGATACAAAGGAAGGACCATTCTGTATTTATATATACAGAACAGTTAGGATAAATATGTAGCTACTTTCGCATAATTCTATGAGAAGAAAGGTTTGCACTAATAGTGTTTGGACAGGATATCCTGTCTGCTTCTTGTACTATGGATAACCACTAGGAAGATAACAATGTGAAAAGTATTAATTACTGAAACTGAGCTGTACTTCAGCTTTGAAAATAAAAGATAGGTATATAGCTACGTTCCCTTAATTCAGTGAATAGAGGGTTCTACTCTAATAGTGTTTGTAAATAGAATGTCATGTCTGAACCTTGTGCAACAAATAACCACTAAGAAAACAATATGCAATGTATTAATTATTGAATCTCTTCTAATAATTTGATTTGAAACTGTCTCATTGCTATTTGTTCTTCAATAAAATTATGGAAAATAATTGTAGGGTCATGCTTGGAATTCCTGTTATTCTGGTCTTCTAATTACATACTGTTGGTCATAACATACCAATTAGTGCCATACTGTCTCTCCAGTAAATGCTTGTTTGTTTTTTTTTAAAAAAAAAGAGAAATAAATGAATTCAAGAGACAAAAAAATGTCACAGGACTGTCCTGCTACAAGGCTGTATATTGTTAGATTTCTAAATTTCTATGGAAATATGTAAATGCTTATTCTTATTTTTTAAATTGTTTTTATCTTTTTAACCTTTTGTCTTCATATCCTGGAGGGACTGAAAGTTTAACACATCAATACCTCATCGAAAATACCTATTCTATGTTATGTTTAAGATGTTTGATGTCCAGACAGATAATGTGGTTAAGGTCAACTGCCTGTGTTGTAGGGTAACAATAATAGGCCTCTCTTCTGCAGGGTTAACAACTTAAGTTTACAGACCAAAAATTAGAGAAAAAGAGGGGTTGCAAGACAGCCAACATTTTGGCCCTAGCCTTTCAAGGTCAGTGAAGACTCTAGACATAGGAGTACCTATACTATAACATCCTGTAACTCAGTGGTGTCCCAAATTTTCTGATCAAGGACATTATGGGTCCACAGAGGAAAATAAAAATGGTGTAGAGTGTGCCTAAGGAGAGCTACATGGAGAGAAAATATTCTCTCAGGCTTCTGCAGAGAGCAAGTTGATCAAGCAATGTCCGTGACTCATCCACATGGCTGACACTGACAAGGAATCTACAAAGTGTGGTACAGGGTTTCAGGTTAAAACCTGAGGGGACTTGACAGACCTTGGCAGATACAAAAGTTACATTTCTTGTTATATAGGCTTTGCTTTATCATGGTCTTAACCATCCAGCAGAAAATTATAAAAGCGAAATATAAAAAGTAAAGCCATATTAATATGCTGAGCTGTGCAACTTCTGACATTGCCAATTTTATGCAAAAGCCACTACTATTATGGACTACCAGACTATGTTGGGGTATTTTGCTGAATTCATGTACCTATAGTATTTGAACAACAATGGAATGCCCTTCTCTGGCAAAATTCAACAAAAAAGTGGTATAGAAATGAGTGACTCTTTTGAATCTGTATACTCAAAATAGTTAGGATAGATATACAGCTCCATTCTGTTAATTCAATGAATAGAGCAGTTTGTTCTAATAGTGTTTGAGACAGGATATCATGTCTGCATCTTGTACAATGAATAACCACTTAGACAACAATATGCAATGCATTTATTATTGAAAATGTGCTAGTACTTGGTTGTAAAACTGTCTCATTGCTATTTGTTTCTCAATAAAATTATTTTTAAAAAAACAAAAATATTTTCTGTCATAGTTGTGGACCTAGAAGTGCAAGGTCAAAGTGTCAGCAGGGCTAGTTCCCTGTAAGGGCTGCAGGGGATAAACTATTTCATGATTTTCTTCTACCTTTTGGTAGTTTTCTGACACTCTGGTTTCCCTTGGCTTGTAGCAGCATGTCCCTGATCACTGCCTGCACCCTCACCTCCTGCTTTCCTTGATATGTCTCTGTGTTCAATTTCTCTTTCTTGTGAGGACACTGGTCATATTGAATTAAGGACTCTCCTGTTGTATAATGACATCATCTCACCTAACCACATTAGCAGTGAACCTATTTCTACAGGTATATTTTGAGTTTCTGGGGATTAGGACTTCCACATACAAATGACATACTGTCTTCCTCACGAGACTCTGCAGGCCCTCTGGACCTGTCCTGCTCCATGCTGATCCTCAAAAGTGTTCCTTCTGGAGAGTTGTTATGACCCCGCTGTCTCCAAAGCCTCCAACACATAGGGCCCCTTCTCTACATCCTCATGACTGTGACATCTGTGAGGTGGTGCCTCAGCACACACACAGGCCTTCCTGTCCTTGCTCTATGTGTCCCTGGCTCACCATCTCTGATGACTTTCTGGTTCAGACACTTTCCATTGGTGATGCCAGTTAGAATCTGGCTGCATCATTCCTGTGTTGATTGCTGAGCATCTCACAGTGTATTTTGGTCCCTGTAATCTCACCTCTAGGTCTCAGTGAAATTATCTGTCTTTTCTGTAAAGATTTCTGACTTCTCTCATAAAAGTTTAGTTCCACATACTGTTTCCATCTGTTGTTATTATACTTCAATCTTTACACAGGAATTTATGATAAAGGTTTTCTTCAATGCGGGTTAATGAAAAGAGGTGTTACCTTGACCTTGTTTATAAGACAGTTGGGTGGATGAGCAAGAGGGATCCTCATAGGATGTGGTGTATCTGGTGGAAAGGGAGGGCCCTAAGTATGGAGTTGGAAGACCTGGGATAAACTTTTAGCTCTACTATGGACTGGCTATATACACTGAAGAAAATTACCCTGGCTTCAGTTTCCTGATATGTTGAACATACTAATTAACTTGCAGTGTCCATTTTGGGAAATGCTTGTGTGTCCTGATTGTGTTGTGTGTGTGTGTGTGTGTGTGTGTGTGTGTGTGTGTGAAAATCCAACACCTACATACACAATGCTGTGTGCCAGACACATTTCTGATAGCATATTATATACTACTTCATTGAATCCTCATGATAACCACATTTTGCAGAAGAAGAAACTGAGGCCTAGTAGGACTGAGACATGGTCCAGATTGCATAAGTAAGTTTCCAACCCGAGGAGTCTGGATCTTGGTTCCCTGCTCTTCCTTGCTGCATATCATATCTCCCACAGTACCAGTGAAAGTTCAGATGATGGTAAAATATTTTGTACATTCAAGGGGTTTTGGGAACTTAGCTTCCACAGCCTGGAAGTAGTATAAATATTGGCCTCAAGGATCCTTAGGTTGTCTCTCTCCCTCTCCCTCTCTTCTCCCCTCTCCTCCTCCCCATCCTCCTCTCCCTCTCTCTCTCTCTCACCTTCCCCTGCCCTGCCCTACCCATCTCTACCCTTCCCATCTCACTGTCCTTTTCCCTTCTCTCTCTCCATCTCCTTCCCTCCCGCTCTCTTTCTCTGTCAACATGGAGAAACAGATGCCCAAAATGTTATCATACTCCTTAAATGATAATATTTGTTACCAGACTAAGGTGGTACTCATGTTAGAATTTGGCCTACGATTTATATTTTTAGCCACATGATTTGGTCATGAGGCAAAAATCACAAAATAGCTCAGCATCAATTAGAACATTCTAGCTGTTTGTGGAGCCAATCCACAGCAACCTATCTTGACTCAGCCCATAAAAAAAATGTGTGCTGCGAGCTAAGACCAAGAGCTCCTGCCATCTCACAATTCATGCCAAGCTTCCTGAGGATGCCAGTTCATGCCCCCTGTTCTGAGAGGTGATACTGGCCTATGGAGTCCCTGTATCTAAGCAGAAGCAGGCAGGGGCAGACAGTTCTCTGGAAGGGCTATCTTTACCTTTCTACTGGGTATGTCTGGAAGAAGAGCTCCTTTCTAAAACATTGGTATTTTAGGAAAGAGAAGAGAAAGAAGTTTAAGGCCTTTGGATAAATTCTCAGTATCTTCTAGAGCCTCGGGCACTACCAGGATTTCTGAATTCCAAACCTTCCATTCACATAGTTCAGGGCCTTTTCAGTGCCACCCAGAGGCTGTCAGCTTTCCAAAGTTAATTCCACACAGCCAATCATACTGCCAGCCAAGAAGTGAGAACCCAGGATGCCAGGTTCAGATGCTGAGCAGTAGCAGAAAGCTATGCTAAGAGATGGATCAGGAAGTGGGGTAGAGACCAGGCCTGGGACCTAATTCTTGAACTTGCTGCTTATTCTTTTGCCTGTCAGCTGGGGCCCCACTTCTGCCTCTCCTTAACTGTATTTTTGAGGGGTGGGGCCATATAGTTTTCCTTTCTCCCAACTTGGACTGTCTGGAGAGCTGCCAGAGGAGCTGGGGCTGCAGAGAGCATTGTGTGCCCAAGGGGAGCAACCCAATTCTGGCCCAGGAGCCAGAGACCTCTGGTCCTATTTGGCATCTGGTGCTAGCCAAGCTTTTGCTTGGTCATGAATTTCAAATGGGAAATACTGCAACAGGCGGGAGCTCTGGGGAAATTTCCCTGGATGCTTGCTAGGTGTAGCCAGCTGGTGGCCAAGAAGTTCCCTAGTGCCTCTTTTCTACCACTACCAGCTATGCCAATACCCTTCTCAGCTGACCAGGCTGCCACAAAAGCAGGCTATACTTGGCTCCCTTTCCCTGGGAGTTTCACACAGCCATGAATTCCCAGGGCTTCTTCCTAAGCAGCCTGGCAGATTGAGCCATTCAAGCTCTTCTTGATTTTCCACTGTCCAGATTATTCTAGGACAAGTCAAATCGTGTTACTCACTTGCTCAAATTGTTCCATCGCTCCCCATAGCCTGGATACTGCAGTTCAAAGTCACAGGCAACGTTGCAGGCCCTCTGTAAGCCACATCCAGCCTGTGTCTGGCCTCCTCCCCAGGCATGTTCTCCACTTCTCTTTGCCTACTCACTGAGACAGATTCAACTGCTCCTCAGACTGCCTTCTCTCCTTCTCTTTCCCCCGCATTCTTTTTCTTTAAAAATTTTTATGAAAAAATGTTAAAAACTTATTAGTCCATGTTTGTGATATATAATGTTTACCTTCATCATGGAAAGTTAGGACATGAATATCACATACCTTAATTTTTTTCTCACTCCTTTTCCCTGCCACCCTCCCGTGCTCTTTCCAACTCTTGGGGTCCTTCACACGTGCAAAAGCTCCATTTTCACTTCTCTCTTCAATGCTCTTTGTACATCCATTTTCCTTGCCTCCATCTCTTGTTCCTATGTGAAAAGGACTGCCCTACACAGTGTGGAATACTACTCTGCCACAAACAAATATAAGTCTGAGGACTTTGTAGGTAAATGCCTACACTTTGACATCATTGTACTAGATGAAATAAATGAGACACACAAGCTTGATTATCACACAGCTTTTCCTGTATGAGAAATTTTCCCTTTATAAGAAACATCACTTTATGTGAGAAGCCTCATATAGCCAAATATGAGCTAGGGCCTTTTTAATGTAACTTTTCATTTAGCCAATTCCTGGTGTCAGGCCTACCACATAAAGACAGTAGTATTATACTTTGGCTTTACAGATGAAGAAACTGAAGCACAGAAATGTTCATTGTATTCCACAGCCACTCTACAGCAGAGCTGGATTTGTACTCAGACCTGAGTGCCTCTGGGACTCCTCTTCCTTCCACTCCTTTGTGCTTCGGTCTCTAAGGTCTCACCTCCATCCTTTCTTTCACAACAGATCTCCTCCCCATACCACCTCCCCAGTGCATTGGGTTCAGAAGTTTTGGACATTGATGTTCCTGGCCTCTCTCATGCACACATTCCTTGAGCACCCAGTCCCGACTTGGCAGAGTCCTGGCCGAAGTGTAGCAGGTGGGAGTTAAGGGTTTACCACTGGCCTAGACTCCTAGGTGCCATGTGTGGAAAAAGCCAGACCCTTCCCTACCTGTCTGCCAGAGTTAGCCTGCTACCTCTCCAAAGGGGAACAGAGATGTCTGCTTTGATGCCATTTCACACCTTTGGTGTGCCACAAACAGACACACAATAAATCCTACTCACTAATCCTCTGGGAGTTGCTGGCATTTGAGAATCCAGAGTCCTTGCTTGTGGCCAACCCTGTTGTTTGATATCTCTATTCAGCTCATCCCAAGGGAATGAGAGGTCTCACATTTGTCCTTGGATTCCAGAACTTGGATGGGGAGGGGATTTGCTCCTCTTGTCCTTCCTCCCCTCAGCTGCTGTGCACAGGTTTCCCTCCTAGGTGATGAATGAGACTTCCTAGCTGTAGAGCTAAAGCTTACCAAGGGCTGAATCTATGAACAAAGTCCACCCTGTACACTCTGGGGTGGACCTCAAATATCTTCTGCCATCTACGCATCAGCCACGAGTGTACCATGCTCAAGTGAGTTCCCACTCACCCAGAAAGAGATTCTTAGCAAGGCAAGTTTGTGCCTTCTGTTAATCTATGAACATGGAGCTCCATTTTGGGTTTGACCAAATTCTTAGCAACAAGAAGCAACCCAGCAACATTCTTAGAAAGCAAGCATCGGGGCTGGGGAGATGGCTCAGCAGAATAAGTGCTTGCCTGGCAAGCGCAAGGGCCTGAGTTCAATCCCCAGTTCTGAAAAAAAAAAAAAAAAAAAAAAAAAAAAAAAAAAAAAAAAAAAAAAAAAAAAAAAAAAAAAAAAAAAAAAAAAAAAAAAAAAAAAAAAAAAAAAAAAAAAAAAAAAAAAAAAAAAAAAAAAAAAAAAAAAAAAAAAAAAAAAAAGCAAGCAAGCATCTATGGAGTGAGGAACTGGATATGAGTAAATTCCAAGGGGACTTTTATTGGCTGCACCATAGACTTGCACACTCCTATTATGCCTTAAAGTAGCCATTGGCTATATATAGCTATTATGACTTAAAACTATGATTAGAAATCCAGCTCCTGTGGTTACAGTAGCCACATTTCAAGTGCTACACAGCCACACTTGCCTGATGCTTGTGCTACTGCACCACACATATCTGCAACGTTTCCATCATCACAGAAATTGCCATTGGACAACACTGTCCTACACTGCTCAGGTCAAGAGGGACGAATATGGCTGAATTCCTGCTGTGCATGGCTCTCCACAACCTCCCTATAATTCTTAGTTCTGCATGCAAATCTCTTGTCCCTCAGGAGCCACTGTACCCCCAGGCATGATTTTCTCTGGTGGTCCAGCTTTTGTGTCCATCATTTTTTGCTCTGGAGTTTACCTTCAGCTTTCACTGAAGCAGGGAAGTAAAAAGCTTTACTAGGGTATTGCTGGCACTAAGTGAACTGATTGGAGGGAGGCAGGTGTTTCTGGTTATTTCAAAGTTGGGTGGAGTGTGCTGCTCATGGCTATGAAAACCAAATCGAACTATAATCAGTACTCAAAAGGCTCTAAAAGGACTTCCAAGTTGCTCCCCAAAGAAAGGAGGACTGAAGTTCATTTCTTAAGTCAAAACTATCTCTGAAGTGCTGTTGGCTGTCAGGATGAATTCTAATCACTCACCAGTGTTTGAGATTTTAAGAAGAAATAAAGATGAGACTTGCCTATTGAGGATTGACAACCAAAAGCTGACCTCTTTGATAAATGATGCGCAGAGGAAATCGCTGACATCTGTGGAAGCTGGGAAGAGGAAAGCAATACTGGAGAGAAGAGCTGCTTCCACAGAAAGCCAGAGATTCATACTGCACGTGTTTCAGCCACGCTGTTTGCTCTGGCTGTGTGGGGCAAATGGATTCTGTTTAGTGATGCAGAGGGATGCAGGGCAGGTATGGAACCCTCCACCACCTTCTCTTTATAGAGCCTGCCATACTTCAAAGGAAAGGAAGAGGGTGCTGGAGGAGGCGGTGGGGGAAGCATTTGAGAAGACATTGGAAATGCCAAATGGATTAATAGACTCCAATGGGCTCCTCAGAATCGACTTTCTCAGTAGCCTTGAATTCAGGAAAAATGGAACAAAGGAATTCTTTCGCATGTTTGGCTGGGAATAGACCATGTCAGACCTGGCTTGAATGTAAAATAGCCTTTTCTATTTTCATCATTCCCTCCTACTCTCTACTAGTATAAAAGCACATGCCAACTCCATCATAGACAGAATCATTTTCAAAAGAGAAATTTGTCCCACTGGGGGTAAAGGTGTGAGGTACTGATTGCACTGTATTTCCCTACAACTGTGTGTGAATCCACAATTATCTCAAAGTAAAAATGTTTAATGACCAACAAAGGGAGATGCGAGTAAGGAGCTTCCTGGCTAGGGCATCTCAGACCACTCTCTTGCTTCTCTAGGCTTTAGCTTCCTGCTTTTTAGAATAGAATGGATCTTTTGGAGTAAACATTCTCTAAGGGTCCTTCCAGGTCTGGCATACTAGGATTTGGGCCAGAGTGAGTCCAACAGGGCCCTCCTGAGGTATCTATGATATGGTCTGATGAAGGGCTGCATCTCTATTTGGCAGGAAGTGATGAGGCTGAGAGAAGTAGCACAGCCATCCTGGATCACCCTGTCGGTCAGCAGCATAGACCCCATGACTCAGAGTCCTTGCCCCTTAATCACTTTGTGAGCCCAATCCAACCCATGACAGTATGGTTCCAGATGGGAAAGGGTCCTGCCATGGACAATTTCTCCAGAAGGGCTGGAAGAGAGCAGGTTGTTCATGCTGGAAGGTGAGAGATAGTGTTATCTGGTGCTGAGGTTTCTTTGTCACCAGAGATTGCCACACTGGGCCCAGGCTTCACCTCAGTACATGCATCTTGGTCCTGCTGCACAGGCTGCCAGCTGCGCCAGAGAAGCCAGCTCACTGCAGCAGGCTCTTGCAATATCCATTAAGATTGCCCAATCCTATAACATTCTTTTACTTTGGGAGATGGCTGTCTGGGTATGGGTTTAAGTCCTTATCTGTGAGGTGCCTCACATGAGGAGGTTGCCCGCAGTGCTCCTGCCTAGCCTGGATGGGGTTCCTCCAGGATCCCGCCAGCCTTCGCTTGTGCCTTGTTCCACCTTTCCCCCAAGCTCCCTGAAGTTCTGATCTTTGCAGACTCCCCACACTGGGGGAAAGGCGGGAGCAGAGACACCTGAAATCAACCCTTGCCATTCTACCATTCCTCCAGTGTTGAAGAAAAGTCCTGGGAACTTTGGCCAGTCTCCTGTGGCAGGGACATAGTGGAAAAAGGATCCCAGGGGTCAGGGTCAGGGTCAGATGGTAGGAAAGAAGGGCCCAGCTGAGGTACATTAAGAAGGCAGAATTTGTAGAGCTAAGGAATAATTTGCTATTGGAAGCAAAGTAGAGAGGAAGCATGTGAGATGACTCATAAAATTCTGACCCAGGCCATTAAGTGGCAGATGGTGTCATTTTGTAATAGAGGGGGCCCAAAAGAAGCAGAATAGGGTTGTCAGGTCAGAACAGTGAACTTGATTTTAGAGAAGTAGAATGTGACAAGTCAGTAGGCACCCAGGTGGAGGTACCCACTTTAGGCAATTAAGTTTCCAGGATTGGCTTAGAGGGCCGGTTGTCTTAGCCACCCTCATTACTGGGACAAAAATACCTGCTATCCACAACTTAAAGGAGGAGAGGTTTATTCTGGTTCATGTTTGCAGTCCATGGTCAGCAGGCTCCAGGGCAAGTTGGCATGGCAAAGGGGCGTGGCAGTCAGGAAGAAGAGCCAGAGGGGGGAGTCACAAAGGGAGATACACCTTTCCAGGTCATGCCCATAGGGATCCCGCCTCTGCCAAGAAGGCCACACCTCCCAATAGCAAATCGGCTCTAATAGCTATGGCTTACACCTTCTCAAACATCTGAATGAGTGCTTGAAGACTCTGAGGAACATTCTCAATCCAAAGCATACCAGAAATCTAAGCTAGAGATGTCAATTTGAAGGCCATGGACTTCCAAACTTGCATTGTCCTATATGATGGCTACTAGCTGTATGTTGTTATTTTAATTTTTTATTACTTTTACTGGTATGTTTGTGATACATAGTAATTACATTTACTTGGGGGAATTGTATAATATCATACATTGAATATTTATATTCCTTTAAGGTATAGCATTTGCCTTCCTCCTTCCTCTGTTCTTCTCCAACTTCAAAAAGTAAATTTAAACTAATTTTTATTTTTAAAGAGTGTTATACAGAGTTTGTGTTGGAAAAATGAAAAGTTTTGGACTTTTGTTATACAAAAGTTGTGCAACAACTTTTAATTTTGAATATAATTAGTATCCTGAGTTTTATACTTATAAATGGTTCAAATAGCAAGTTTTATGACAGATATTACAATTAAAAGTAAAAGACAGGTCAGGGGTGTGGTTCAGTGGTACAGCTCTGCCTGGCAAGCACAAGGCCTTGAGTTCAATTTCTGATACCAAAAAAGGGAAAAGGATAAAAGAAGGTCCTTAAAAAAGTAGAAGACAAGTTTGAGTTAGTTAAAATTAATCCAGTTTCTCAGCTACACTGCATCTGTATTCAGTAGCTCAATAGCCATGCATAACTCCTGCCTACTTTAATGGGCATGGAGACATGGAACATACTATGATATGGCTAAGTGCCCTCTGAAGCTCATTGCTAAAGGCTTGGCTCCTAGCCTGTGGAGCTATTGGAAAGTGGCAGTAAGCTCTAAGAGGTAAAGCCTAGTGAGACAACCTAGGTCTTTGGAGGCATGCCCTAAAAGGGAATGATGGAATTCCAGTCCCTCCCTGTTCTTTGAATTCCTGGCCACAAGGTCCACAGGCTTCCAGCATTCCTCATTCCCAACGTGATGTACTGTGCTGCACAGGCCCAAGCCATGGGGCCAATTGGTCATGAACTGAAAGTTCCCAAACTATGAGCTAATATGAAACCTTCCTCTTTTTAAGCTGTCTCAGGTATTTGTTACCATCACAGAAACTGACTGACAACAACATTGCCATCACTGCATATAGTTTTGTTAGGTAGTACCATTGTAGATGTTATCTATCTGCAAAGCCTGAGGTTGCTGGATTGCTAAGAGCAGGTAGTGAGAAGATAATGGAAGAAGTCTAAGGCATCTGGCAAGGATTTATGATCTTGAAGGATAGCGCAACAGAGGAAGAGCTAAGCTTACAGTGGAGACCCAGAAGACTGATGGACCAATATACAAAGTAACAAGGGAGCCGGGGGACAGCCACCAACCACAGTGTAAACAAATAGGTACGACTTCCTCAAAATAATCCATGTCTTCTTATCCCAGGCCTTTCTTTATGGGGTGCATTGGCATCAGCATCTTCCCCACCACTTTCCAAATGCTACCTAGGATCTCCTGGCCCACACGCACAGCTCCAGAACCTCCCAATCTAAGGACTCTGGAAGGCTTTCAGATTTATTAGGAAAATGATTTATTTTTAAATTACGAGCTATAGACTGGGTGTGGTAGTGTGCACTTGGGAGTCTGAAAACAGGAGGATCACTACAAGTCTGATCTGTGTAGTGAGACCCTGTAGATCCTGTACTAAATACATAAAAAAGAAAATAAATTAAGAGCTATGGATAGGCTTACATGAGTGAGTCTACATGAAGTGCCATGCCCAGCACAGCACTGCTAAGAAACACAGCTAAACAAGTGCTCGCAAGGAACCACTGGCAGTGCCTCTTAGAAGTGGCAGTACATTCCCAGATGTGAGCGCAGCCCCACCTGTCCCGTGGGGCTGCACTCAGATCTGGGAATGGGCAGGCTTCTGAAACCCAGGAAAGACAACCAGCTTAGTGTCTCAAGGATGGACCTGAAACTCAGAGAAAGGGAGGAAAATAACAGTTGGTGCAGTTGTCCTGCTGGCAGTGCTGGGGTGAATTGAGTGCAGAAGGACTAACTGATCTGGCAACACACACTGGCAGTGACCTCCTGGTTGCCCATGACTGGGCAGAAAGCATATCCTGTTGCATTTCCTGTGTGTGCACCCTGTACTGCCACTTCTAAGAGGCACTGCCAGTGGTTCCTTGGGAGCACTTGTTCAGCTGTGTTTCCTAGCAGTGTTGTGCTGGGCGTGGTGGTTCATGTAGACCTCTGCTCCATTAGGACTTGGCCGGTGCTCCTGTCTCCCAAATCTACATTTAGCTCCTTGCTGAGCTGGCTCAGTCTAGACAGGATATGAGCATGCAGATGGAGCCCTGGGGCAGATGAGATCTGCCAGGGACCCTTGCAGCACCTTCTTCCCTTCTTATGTAGGCTGTACTCCTTTAAGGTGATGTGCTAAGTGAAGGTGCAGGCTCCTTGGGGCAGCCAGTGACCTTTTGCAACAACCATCTCTGTCTCAGTTGCCCAGG
Organism: Ctenomys sociabilis; assembly: GCA_004027165.1. Classification (NCBI taxonomy): domain Eukaryota; kingdom Metazoa; phylum Chordata; class Mammalia; order Rodentia; family Ctenomyidae; genus Ctenomys; species Ctenomys sociabilis. Next base: position 28,927 of record PVKA01018722.1, read on the forward strand.
ATGAAGTTCCCTGAGGAGTTCCCGGGATGTTGACACAGGGTGAATCTCTACAAAGATCCCCAATTACACATGGTCAGATTTCTTTGGCAGTGGCAAGTCCTGGGTATATCCAAGTGCTGGCTGAAAAGGCAGGCAGAGCCTTGGTTCTTAAGTACAGTTACTCAGTTGAAACCCACATGCAAGGTATTATTCCATGCCGATCTAGCATAGTTTTACTCTGTAAGACAGAAGCTACATGTCCACCAACAGCCCAGGTTTCTCCCCGTGCGAGCTGTAATTAGGTACAGAGGGCTTTCTGTGCAGGTGCAAGTGGCAGCCTCCAGGAGCCTTGTACTGTGAGAATGTAGGCTGAATCTCTATGGGATAGCTTGATGCATTTGTACAGGCAGGGGCTTGCCCTGTGCTGGTGTAAGTAAAATTCCTTGAGCAGCTTCGTTTTGTGTATAAGCTCTATGATTCTGTAAAGATGCTGTCTTCCTAGGCCTGCTGAGGCCCATCTGAAGTAGATATTCCTGTAGCTCTACACAAAGCCTGCTTGCACATATAAGCCCTCATCGCCTATGCAACTTCCATCAGTGCCAACACAGCCTAATCACACATGGGGCTGTGCACCATGGACCTAGGGAAGGTCCTGGAGAGTGGCATTTACCTCTTACACAGTCTCCACATCCAGCCACTATCTTGTTTTGAAATAGATGAGCTATCATTTCTTTGCAGGGCTGTGGTCCATGCAGTGCCAATTTGCATCGCCAGGAATAAACACAGCCCCTGCTAGTGGTTCTGCTTGCATCTCCTGTGTGGGTGCTATTCTTTGTTTTCACTGTCTACCTCTCTTGGCAGATCTAGGCTTTATGTAGATGTAGTTGGCATCTGCCTGCTGAGCTGGGCTCAACACAGACACAGCCTGCATGCATCTCTTTGCAGAGTCTCATCCTCTGGGAACGTGGCCTTCTCCTTGGGGAATAGCTCCCCGCATATACACCATCTGCATCTCCCTAGAGAGCCAGGCTCCATGTAGAGGCAGCCTGTGTCTCCTGGCACAGCCTCGTGCAGTGTAGATGCAGCCCCCACTCCTACACAGAGGCTTGAGCCTTGTACACAGTCTGGTGGAGTGGAGCTACCTGTGGACCCAGCTCTCTGTGACCCGCCCTGCCCTTACTTGCTGCCCCTGGGCACTCACTCAGATCCCAACCTCCTCCTGGGCTCCATCCCACTAGGCTGCTTTCCTTCCTTTGACATTTGCTCAGACAGCTGGGGACTCAGCTCAGGCCTGGGCCCAAATCCTTGCCCTGGTCCTCTACCCCTGTAGCCCCAGCTGGTGCCAGTATAGCATGCCTGCATCTCTACTCTGTCTGACTAGGGCCAGGACTCTGGGATCCGCAAAGCTGCAAATGCTTGCAGCCATTGAAGAGGGGAATTGCTGAAGGAGATGGGCTACTGAAAGAGCAGCAGGAGCCTAGAGAGGGAGGTAGGCAAAGAGATGGACTAGGAACAAGGGTGGTGAGAAGGAGAGTTTGGAGGACAATAAGCAAGCCAAGATGAGGAGCTGGAATTGCCTGCCTGGGCAATGAGAAAGGAGTGGGAAAAATCTATAACAGCTTTCTGATTGGCTCTACTCCTGTTCAAGCTGAATCCTGAAGAATTCAGTGTGAGTGACTCTGATTCCCAGCCTGCATACTTCCAGGATGGACTTATCACTTAGCCACAGTTCTGCAGAGGAGGCATCATCTCTGCCAAACAGTGGCCACCCAGTTGAGCTGGAGTGAAATGTGGCCTTCTCATGTAACAATATAGGGGCTGACTGCACACACTGCATCCTTGGGGGTTGCAGCTGGAAGAGACATTAAAAGAAGTGCAGGCTGGCATGGTTGGCCTGGGGACAAAGACAGAACTAGAGCCCAGGTTCCACTCACCCACCAATTCTTCTTCATTTGATCCCTCAGCCTCTCTGCACTTGAGTGTCTTCATCTGTCTGTGACAAGCATCATGACTGTGACGATCCCTTCTTGCTCTCACTTTCTAAGATTGTTGAGACTCCTTCATCTACCTCATTTGCAGGTCAGTGGTTGAGGCATTCAGTAGAAGGAGCAGGCTCAGACCTTGCTCTGAGTACACCAAAAGTTGGTAGTGTTTCGCCTGGAGCCTCTAAAGCTCAACCCTCTTCTTTCCCTGGTGCTGCCATAGAACAAGCAGTAGTATGGTGCCCAACTACAGAAAGTGGCCCAGAGAGTTGGCATTAGGGAGCCCACACCTTCAGAGACTTGTAGTCCCTTCACTGTTGAAACCTCAACTTGTCATGCCAAGCTGTTAGCCTCTGGCTTGTCAAGTAAGAGGCGAGCTCAGGGTGGCACTGTCATAGTGGCAAATACATCCTATTCAAATGAAGCAGCAGCTCCCCACCTCCCTGGCCCTGGCCCCTTAAGGAATGATGGCAGCATATCAAGATGGGATGATATGCTATCACCCTGTGGACCTTTGGCAAATGAGTCCGAGAACAGAGCCATCCCACTGCACAGACATAAGCACTGTGCTGTTCACTTTGCCAGGCCCCAGCAAGCTGTGATGCATCTGTGACATTACAATATTTATAAAACATCTAGCTCATCAATGAACATGTGTCTAAGGGAACTCATTGCTCTTCCTTTGCTCTAACTAGATATCTGGTGTCTCCAACCTGCGTAAACAGGCTCAGATGTTCCATACTAGGATTTTCTGTTGGCAGATGGCCAAAGGACAGAGGCAAACATCATTCATCCCTCTTGGGAAGGGCCTTCAACTCCTAGAAGAAGCTGAGTACTATGACCTCACACTCCTCAGATACTCCTGCCCCCCTGCCCTGTCTTAGCCACTGAATTTCAAGCAAGTTTAACTGAGACCCATTTTCATGAAGTCCTAGCAGTGCCACACTTTAATGTTTCACCTCTTGTAGAGGCTTTGCATTCTCCAAGGCTGCGCTTCCGCAGAAATGGCATGAAGGAGGTCTTCCACAGATTGGGTGACTAGCTGTGTTCTCAGGACAAATCCATTTTGGGTGGCCCATGAAGGTGTCCTAGAATATATTAACATCCAAAACAAATCCTACTACTGAGCAACTATTCAATGATGAGCAAACATAGAAGTGCCATCAGGTCACTTTCCTTATTAATGTCTTAATTCATTTCCTGTTGCTATGACAGAACACCTTGGACTAAATAATGTATAAGGAGAGAACTCTACTTTGGGTCATAGTCATGCAGGTAAGGAAATCCAAACCAGGTTGCCAGCAAGGGGCTCATGCTGCTTCCACAAAGTGCAGAATGTAGAAGGGTGAGTGAGTGCATGTGACAGAGGCAGAACACAGGGGACAGCTCTGCTTTAGGAGTAGCAGTATGCTCTCACAAAACTAATTAAACCCCATTAGAATTCACCTCACTGTTTCTTACCCCACCACCTTTTAACATTATGTTGGGAATCAAATTTCAATATGAGTTTTGGTAGGGACAAATCATGTCTCCACTGTTGCAATTTGAGACCTAACATTTTATATTGATGTTTCTTTAATGATTAAATTTGTTCTTAAATTTGTAATCCACACATGCTAATTATGCATATTCTGAGGTTTAATGTGATAGTTCCATACATGTACACAATGTGCAGTGATTAAATCAGATTAAGGAAATATCTTTGTGTTGGGAACCCTCAAGCTCCTTTCCTCTAGTTATTTCATATATATAATAGATTGTTATAAGTATTTTTTTGGTGGAACTGGGAATTGAACTTGCCAGTGAAGTGCTTATTCCACTGAGCCATCTCCCTGGCCCCCGCTTGTTATAAGTATTGATCTTCTTGTTGTAAGTATTGATCTTGAGGCCCAGGGAGATAGCTCAGCAGAATAAGTGATTGCCTGGTAAGCACAGGGTCCTGAGTTCAATCCCCGGTACTAAATAAATAAATAAATAAAGCCAAATAAGTATTGATCTTGGCAAAACCTCAGTGCCAGAGGCTGACAATGTCTGTGTCGTATGTGTACTGGCTCCCATTGTCCTTAAAGCCCTCACCCACGTGGGTACTATCATTCCCTTTCACAGGTGAGCCAATTTACCTGTGGCAGTGAGTGAAATATATTGTCCAAGGCCACCACGGAGATAGTGGGTGCTGAGGCTGGGATCCAGTCCATGCCCTTGAGCACTGCTGTCTTCTGCCTCCCATTGAAACACTTGATAATCTCTATTTCCTCATTACTTTGGAGCATGACTCCCCATCTTTCTATCTGTCAGGGGAGCTGAACAGGATCTACCTCGCAGCACAGCTGCAAGGATTAAATGAGCAAGTGTGAGAAGTGCCTGTTATATAGCCTGTGCGTACTGCACTCTTGCGTGGAACTGGGGTCCTGTCAGTATGGACATCTTGGTCTGGCACGTGTGATATGCAGAGTGTAATGACTTTGCAGGAATTTCAGATACAAACACAACCAACAAGCCCTGTCAAGCTCTTTCATATACATCTTCTGGGGCAATCCACTGACAACTTTGCAAATGCAGTTATTCCTATTTTACAAATGAGTAAACTGACGTGTTGAGAGGTTATATGAAATTTCCAAGGTTGCCCAGCTAAGACATAGGGGAGATTTTTGATCTAAGGCTTTCACTCACTGTTCTCCACCCAAGTCAACTACTTCTATTCTGAGCAGTTTCTCAGGCTTCCTGAGAGACTTGCACACTTAGACTGAATGATGGGTAAGCCAAGTAGAAGCATGAAAAAGGTTGTACAGACGCTCCTGCTCCCTCTCCAACCAAAAGCCAAAGCTTCTTGTACCTGAGCCCCAGTTTTCATGGTCTGACCAGTGAGTGAGCTCAGTGCAGGCTGAAGCCATGTTAGCAATCTCTGTGCACCTCCCACAACTGAGGCCGTTCTGCTGCTGCTACGTTCTCTTAGTTTCGGACATCTGAGTGTCTTCATCTTACCTTCATTTTTTAAAAGATAATTTCTTTGAATGTAGAATATGAAGTTGATAAGGTTTTAATCTGTTTTTTTTCCCTTGCCCAGTACTTTAGAGATATTGATCCATCATTATCTTATATATATTGTTTGAGACCACCAAATGCTGTTGTGTTTCTGCTATCATTAGCTATGATTCAAGCATAGCCCCAGTGGCACACGTGTTAGCAGTTTGGTCTTCAGTGTGGTGGTGTTGAGACAGTTGGAGCTGTAGCAGGTGAAGCCTACTGGGAATGGGTTGAGTCATAGGAGGTGCTGGCCTCAGAAGGCATTAAGGTGGTCCCCTTGAGACTTCAACTCTTCTCAGAACCAGTTGTTCTAAAAGATCTCCTTCTCTGGTTTCCAGTCTGGCAATGTGACCATTCTGTCTTGTACCACTTGTGCCATTGTGATCCCATCCTCTAAGAGGAACCAGAGCTGAACTAGTGCCAGCACCATGCCCTGGAACATGAAGAGCTGTGCGCTAAATAGACCTCATTTCCTTGTTAAGTTACCCAGCCTCGTTATTTTGCTATAATTGCAAAAACAGACTAATATATGCTATCTTTGTTCTTCTAATTTTTTCCTGCCCCTTGCCCTCCCTCAGCAGTTCCAAATACACATGCATAAGCTTTTAAAGTTGCCTCACTGGCCAGTGATCTGTTGTGTTTCATATTCTCTTTCCTCTGTTTTATTTGGATAGTTTCTAATACTAGGTCTTCAATCTTTCATGAATCTTTTATGTTACAGTGTTTAATATTTTATTATTTGCACTAAGCATACTTTTCATCTCAGATTTTGTAGTTTTCAACTCTAGAAGTTCAATTTGGGTCTTATTTGTATTTCACATGTCTTTACTTGATTTTTTGAACATACGAATATGGTTATGACAACTATTTTAGTGTTGTGGTCTACCAATTCTAACATGTGTTTCAGTACTGCACTGGTTTTAATTGATTGCTTTGTCTCCTTATTTTTTTTAGCCAAAAGAGAATATTTAATGAGGGCCTTATTTGACCACACACTTATTTTTTCATATCCTTCAGGAATTGTGCAAGGTAGATACTATTATTCCTATGCAAATGCTAAGGTACTTAAAAGACCCATATGCTAAGATGTAGTCAATACCGTACAGTTTTCAGTGGTAAGGCAGGAGCTTGCCTGGCTGTTGTGAGCTCTGAAGGTGCTACTTTAAGTGCAGCTTTGGGTCTTTGGCTGTGTACCTAGGAGAGAGTGGAAATGCAGAAGTCTGGATCCTAGCACTATGGGACTGAAATGGATCTGCAGGTTAAGGCAATTGCCAGGTGACTTGTAGGCTCATTAAAGTGCTTTATCTCCTTATTATTGGTCATATTTTTCTGCTTTCTTGAATTCATGATAATTTTTGATTGGATGACAATGTGAATTTGTCTTCAGTGCTAAATATTTTATATTCTTACAAATACTTTTGGATTTCATTCTGGGCCATGTTTACTTGTAAATAGTTTGAACCTGTCAGGTTTTGCTTTTACAACTTAAGTGTAACTAAAGCAGTTATCAACTTTGGGGTAATTGTCCCCAAATACTGAGGTAAGAGCTACTTGTATGTTTTCCTAACCTCCTGTGAATCTGAGACTTTCCACACTGACTGCTGGGAACAGGCATTATGCCCCCAAGCTATGTAAGTGCCAGGTGCTGTTGTTTCTATTATTTTCAGATACTTTTTTTTCCAGACCCTAGGTAGTTCTTTGCATGCAAGCAAGCACTAATCAGTACCTCATGAAGTACTCCAAGGAGATCCTTGGCTGCTCTGTGGAATTCTCTGTATAGTTCTGCAGTACTCTTATAACCAGCACAGCTAAATAAACTTTAAATGTTAGACTATTTTTTACTCTAGAGTCAAGTGTCCTCTCTAAACTTCCTCAGTCCAGTGGTGTAAGTGCCATCTCCTCTTCCCCTCAGCCCAGATGAAATGATGCAGTACACAGAGGCTGGGCCCAGGAGCTTGGGGCCCAATCTCCCTCTACTTTTGGAATGGGCAAGCTGGAGCTGAAGATGTCTGGAAAGGAGAAGCAAACCTGGAGATAAGTATTATCCCTCCAACATCTTGGAACCAGCTTTGAATAAAACCTTTCCCCCCCCCGCCCTTTTCAACAACATAAATGAATACTTTGATTTGGTCAGTAATGAGCAAAACAACTTGGATGTATGGACCTAGTAGCTTGTGATACTATTCTGTGAAATAGCCTCCTTTGGCTTCCTGAAATCTCAGCAGTGCTTCCTCAACTCAGGGAGAACATCAAATTCTACCTGGGATTCCTTCCTTGTTGCATAGCCTGGCACCTCCTTCTAGGCAATAAGCTGGAGAACTGCAGCACTCACCTCATTTGTCATCTCTAAGATCTGGGGAACATTCAGGGAGGAATAAGAGGAGGCAGGTGAGTGATCTCTTTCAGGACAACCTAGCAGGGTTGTATGTGTTCTTGGTGGCCCTTGAGTACAAAGAGCAGTGGTGGCTTGGTTTTGGTGGAGAGATCCTTTCTGTCCCATTGCATGGGATGCTGGCTTCCCTGGCTCAAAATGAATGTCCAATCCACCTGAGCCCAGCCTGCCTACCTGCTGCTGTTGCTGCTGCTGCTGCGAGTATCAACCCCACACATGCATATATTTGCTGGATACAGGATTCCCAGTTATATCTGAATTTTATATAAACACAGGGGTACCTTCCTGGTACAAGTATATCCTTAATATTGTATAATACATAGATCTACTAAAATATTGTCCATTTATCTGAAATACAACTTACTTGTCTATGCACTGAACAAGCTCAGTGGCCAAGTCTTCAAAATGGAGCACATAGAACTAGCAGCAGATTAGAAAGTGGGCCAAAAAAGAGAAAGAAAGAAAGAAAGAGAATGAACGAAAGAAAGAAAGAAAGAAAGAAAGAAAGAAAGAAAGAAAGAAAGAAAGAAAGAGAAAAGAAAAAAGAAAAGAGAGGACCAATGCTACTAAAGATGAGGCTGGCAACCATAAATGGCCACCTACAGCGAGAAGTGAGATGACAATACTGTAAAAGAAAAAAAAGCAGATTCAAATGTAAGAAGTACACAGATTATAGGGACAGAGTCCAACAAGTCCAAATAATTAGGTGCTATTGGACTGCCTCTGTCAACTTTGAATGCCTAGGTTTTTCTTGAGAGAACTGAGCTTGTCCTTCTGTACCTGGACACGTGCCCAAGACTCAAGAGTGTTAGTCAGGGTCCAAGGAGCAGGAATCATTCGCCATCCATGTGCATGGAGATTATGCTACCAAACCACTGTTAGAAGAACAATGCACTCTAACGGTTTAGCTGAAGCAAGACTGGGTGGTCGTCTGACTTTACATAATCCAGTTGAATATAGAACTTAGGGGAAGCAAATGGCCCCAGCCAGAGCTGAGAATCAGGAGGTAAGCACAGACCCAGTGTACTGTGGTGAAATGTATCCCCCTAAAATTTGTTTGTCATAATCAGGAAACGTGACCTTATTTGCAAATGTACTAGTTGAGTTAGAATGAGGCCATACCTGATTTGGGGTGGGAGGGGGCTTGATCCAATGACTGATGTTTTTCTAAGATAAAGCATGCAGACACAGTAATGCCATGTGAAGATGGGCATGAAGAGTCTACAAACATAATTCAAGGATTTCTAGAAAATTGAGAAGCTAGGAGAGGCAAGATCTTTTCCTTAATCTTCAGGGAAAATGTGACTGCCAACCCTTGTTTTCTAGCTTCTCACTTCTGAAACTGCAAGAATCCACCCAGTTTATGAGACTGTGTTGTGGTATCCCTAGGAAATTGATGCAATATGTACTTTTGTAAATCAATTCAAAAGTCCAGATAGCCCTTATGAAAGACCCTTCAGAGCTAGGCCAATCTGGACTGCTGTCTTGGATGCCCTTTATCCAGTGCTGGAGATTTCCCCAACACCTCACAAATGTTGGGCATGAACTCTACCACTGAGCTACCTCCCGAGCCTTTTTAGAAGTTCATATCCTGAGATACCCTCACCAAAATAAATGGGAAATATATAGTATAAGTATAAAAGTTAAAAGGCACACTGAAATAATAGACAAATCATTCACTCAGTGCACCAAAATGGAACACAAATGTATCTGCTAAGCAGGGACAATGTAGCTGAGTTCTAGATCTAGAAGTGGCCTACTGTTTCTATGGAGTAATGAGAAGGGAATGGATTTTAATGCTCAGAATCATGTCCTAGTATTATATTTCTCCATCCATCAATGGTGTTTATAAACACTGAAATCACACCGAATTAGGGCTGTGGTGTACACAGAGCTGCAAACCTACAGATCTAGGATGAAACAAACAAACCTATCAGGTGAGACTTGGATCCAGCTGCCTATAAATCTGATGGCATCCCAACCTCACATCAGGATGGAAGCATCATGCCACCAAAATAAGATTCATTTCTTAACTGGGAGCCCCAGTGTACAAGGAATAAGTGATAGAAGAACATGCAACAGAAAGGGAAGAGAGCAGAGAAAAAGAAAATGTACATAGTGTGAAATGAGCTAAGTTCCAAAGCTCATGAAGAAAACTAAGAGTGACAGCTAAAAAAATCAACACACATGAAATGAATTCACTTCTAGTAAAATAAAATATTATTGTTATGCTGTGAAAATGATTTGATAAAAGATATGTTTGGGAGTCTCCTAGAGATGAGCATCTATTTTTAAGAACTATGAAATTATATATCAAAACAGATATGAATAAGAACAAGTAGACATGAAAAGAACTGATTAGAAATTATGGAAATTGCTGCCTGGGTTCACTCCTCCCTGCTTTAATAGCTATCTAGGATGCTGGAACTGGCTCATCTAGTGCAGCAACTTTGTATGTCACTTTCTTAGTGGCACTTGTTTTTTTAGGCATAGACTTCCTTCTGCAGATTCCCAGATGTGTGACTAGAGCTGTACTAAGGAATAGGTAATCAAGTAGTTAATCTCTAAAAAGAGGTCAAATATCAGCAGCTCCATTCTGGGTGTGGTAGCAGTCTAGTCACATGCAGATGCTCAGAGTCGGTTTTGTCCCTGAGCCTGTCCTTCCTTCTCCATGCATCCGACTTTATTCCAAGGTCTCATCCTCTACTGTGCAATCTATCTTTCAGCCACCATGTGCACTTCCTGCTAAATAAAAGGAGCTCCATGGGCTCTGTACTACAATGACTCCCCTTTCATAAGTTCCCCTTCATTTGCTCACTCGCTCCTTCTGAAGACCATCTGTTCTCAGTGTTTGGTGTCTGGACCATGTCACTATCACCAGGAAACTTACTAGAAATGCATACCCCAGACCTACTAAAAGAGGCAATCCCCAGCAATTTTATGATTTTACCAAGCCCATGGGTGATCTCAGCACACTCATATTTGAGAACCACCAGTGTGTATATTGGCATGCTCATTACTTAAGGCATGCTAAATACTGTGCTTTGTGATTCCTTGAGTTCCTGCTGGCTCTTGGTGCTAGAGCTCTTTTTCTGAAGACCTCTGTGTGACTGACCACATAGTAGATTCAGGGGCTGCCACAGTGATGAGCAAATCACCAGTGTGGTACAGGATAAACAAAAGGAAGGATAGCAATCATTTGGCAACTGATTAATCTAAAGCAGAGAGCACAAAGAGGACTGTTGAGGGCACTTGTCCACAGTGGGTAACAGATGTAATGGTTGTGGCCTGAGTAGAATCAATAAGCAGCATCACACAGGGGCTGGGCATCCTCCCAGATAAATCCTCCAGCCGCTGAGTCCTGGAGCTAGAGGAGAGACAGTGTGATAGAGAGTTTGATGATGACAACTGAAGTTGTGCTGTGTCAGGGTGCCATCAACTTGACACACACTAGGTCTGCAATTGGCCAGTGCACGGGACTTCTGAGCATCTGCTTTCAGGAGATGCACAACCACTCAGCTAGTCCCTCCCCAGCAGTAGTAACTTATGGTCATTTGAGGGCAATGTACATGGAGTCGGTGGTGGCCTAGGGTGAAATGCAGACACACTCCAGAAGTGAGTGGTGGAGGCTCCTCATTGCTGTTGGAAGAGGCTGAGGAAAGGCCAGAGAGGTGACATAGATAGAATGGCATGGAATGGCCAGGCACAGAAAATGAGACAACATGAGTTTGGCAAGCAGACGTAACAGCTGGCATGATAACATGGAAAGGGGAAAAGGAAGTGTGAGAAGGCATGTTAAAGCAGGTGGCAGTGAAGAGCAAGAGAACAGGCAAAAACTTCTTTGAAAGTGGTAGAGGTGGCATAGACTGCAGCCCTGGCATTTGTCCTACAGTTGATAGCGAGCTGTTGAGTGTTTTAGGGTAGAGGAGGGACATAAGAGCCTTGACATGTTAAGAAAGATCTTGCTAGGGATTTTGGCAGCACTGAAGTGGATATGGGGAGGTGGAGAGACCCGTAGGGAGGCTATTTGAAGAGTCCCTGAGACAGCTGCTATAGCCTTGAGCTGGTCCGATGGCCCTGCCATAGAATGAAGAGAACAAATAGGAGAGTTGCTGTGAAGGCAGCAACTGGGGTTATTCTCTAAAGGATAAAAACATGAACCCTTTTCACAAGAGCTTAGCATGCAGAAGGAAGCCTGTGACAACTACACCATGCAAGGGAAGGTGACTTTTTACCCCTTATATGATGTATGAGTGTCCCAGGGCTTTTATAACAACTTGTCACAAACTTGGTGACTTAAAAACAAATTTACTTTCCTGGGAATCAAGAGGCTGAAATGTGTTGGCACGGCTGCATTCCTGCTCCAGACTCTGGGAGAGAAGTCATTTCTGGTTTTTGTGGCTTCTGTGAGACAGTGGTGTTCTTCAATTCATGGACCCACATCACTCTAGCCTTTGCTTCTATCATTGTATCTCTTTCTTTGGCTTAATACTCCAGTTTCACTAACAAGGAACCTTGTGATTGTAGTTAGTGCCAATCAAAAAATCCAGGGTAGGTCCCCAAGCCCGCTGAGTGAGTGAGAACTTCTGAGACTCCTGATCCTACCCATCCAGCCTGGTGAGTGGGTGGGAGAGCTTCCAGCTTCCCTGCACCGCCAGTAGGACCCCTCTAGACCAAAACTCAGGCACCCACATCAGGAACACTCTCTACTGCACCCCTAGGACCCCTGTAACCCTCCAGAGTCCCCACCCCCAATCTGCGAAGAGAGTGAGAACTACTGCAACTCTCTCAGGATGCCCAGATTGAGCCCAAGCCCAGACTTGGCTAGTGTGTGGGAGAGCTTCTGTGCTCCCCTGTGCTCCCTGGGCCAGGGGCACAACAGAAGGGCACCACAGATTCACTGTAGTGCCAGAGGGGCACCACAGATTCTCCACCAAGGGCTGCAGCATGAAGGAGCTGAACATATCAGCTACACCCAGGCCAGGCATAACTGGATAAACTCAAACTTAATAGATCTGAACCTGAATTTCCATAGGTGCTAAGATTATGACTACGCCAAAGCTCTACAACAAAGGTCAGTAAGTATAATATCATGTATGCACCTTCTACGATACCATAACATTATGAAAACAGTTTACAATGTGTTAATTTATCGAATTCGTCTTGTCAAGGTATCTTAAAACTGTCTCAATGATATTTGTACTTCAATAAAATAAAAAAATAAATAAAAAGAAATGCCAAAGACAAGGAACAAAATGCAATCTCAGGCCTCGACCCCACCCACAACAAGTACAGAGGACAATAGCTAAGCTGAAATGAATGAATTAACAGCATCAGAAGTAAAGAAACAAAAGCAGAAAGGTATAAAGGAAGTCAGAACACAATTAATTTCTGAAATAAAAAATAAATATCTGCATTCATAACATCTGAAGTAAAGAATCTAATACAAAAACATATGGGGGAAACCTAATGACCACACAGAACAAGTGCAGAGGACACTAGCTCAGCTGAAATGTATGAACAATGTCAGAAGCAAAGAAGCAACAACAGAAAGGTATAGAGGAACTCAGAGTGGAATTAATTCCTGAAATAAAAAAAAAAATCTCCGAACTCATAGCATCTGAAGTAAACAATCAAACCTGCACACATATGGAGGAAACACAATCTGAAAAAAACTTGACAGTAAAAGAATTAGAAGCAGTTATTTTTTAATAAAAAATTAAGGAGATTAGAAATATGACAGATTCTTTGAATGAGCCATACAGGAAAGAAATAGATCATGAAGCAGAGTCAAAGACATACAGAGGAACTTAAAATCTCAATCACAAAATCTACAAAACCATTTGAGTGAAAGCGAAGACAGAGTTTCAGATCTTGAAGATGCTGGTGCAGCTAATGAAAAGGTGAGAAAGGATCTCTTAAAAACCACTAGGATACAGGAAAAAATAATCCATCACCTGCAAGATGATGGAAAGATGAACAATGTGAGACTAATAGGCGTCAATGTAAAAGATGGAGTTAATGCAAATGATATAAAAAAATATGGGCACAAATAATAGTAGAAAACTTGTGAAATAACTTCAAACCAACTAAAAGCACAGCAAGACATATAATAGTTAAGATCCCAGAAATTCAGCATAAGAATAATGTACTGAAAGTTGCTAGAGAAAAGAAACAGATAATAATCAAAGGAAAACCCATGAGAATTACAGCCAACTTCTCTTCACAAACCATGAAGGCAAGGAAAGCATGGAGCAGAGTACTTCACATCCTCTGAAAACAAATTCCATCCCAGACTACCATACCCTACAAAACTCTCTTTCACGTTTGATGGACAACTGAAATACTTCCACGAAAAGAAAAACTAAAGAACTCCATGATGACAGGGCCACGCCTGCACAGGCTAATGAAAGATGTTATAGAGAGGGACCACAGTGACCAGAACTCCATGAATGAGAATGGAAGGAACCCACTAAATAGGCAAACAACTAAACACAGGACAAAAAAGGAGAAAACAACAGCAGGTAAATATCATGACAAACATAAGTCAACACATTTCAATTATAACATACATTAATGTAAATGGACTCAATTCACCAATTAAGAGAAATAGACTTGCACAGAGGATTAGGAAACAAAATCCAACAATATGCTGTGTACAAGAAACACACTTAACTCAAGGGGACATTCATAGGCTTAAAATGAAATATAGAAGAATGCTACATTGGCCAGCACCTCAGAAAAAAGCAGGGGTAGCAATCCTCTTTTTAGAAAATCTCACCTTCAAACTAAGAAGGATCAAACGAAATAAAGAAGGCCGCTAAATCCTGACTGGTAAGGGGAAAAATTCAAAAGAAACAGGTAACATAAATACCCATGCACCAAGCACAGGAGCACCCAACTATGTAAGACAAATCTTAATGGACATGAAAAATCTAAGCTCCAATACCACAATCTTAACAGGAGACCTTAACACCCCCTTATCTCAAAAAGATAGGTTAAC